>JAQIVZ010001429.1:0-33181 GCA_034700945.1 Arrhopalites spinosus
AACTGCAAATTAAAGCCTTCAAAAATGGACTTGCTGCAATAGCCCCGCTGCTACAATAGCCCCCCTCGACCCTACATCTTTATTGACAAAATGCACAAATTAATAGAATCTCTACATAGTTTCAATAAATAATTCAAAAATAATAAATAATTTTCATACTATTTTAAGTATGTAGTTATGTACAGCAGGCATTTTTCTTTTGAAGTGTAGGCTAAATAAGTATTACAACACTTAAATATGATTTACAAAAATTATTTGTTTTACACATAGAACGTGGAAGTTCTCGAGTGATCTTTTTGACTTGAAGAATTACTATTTCCAGTAAAGGAACTTCTTTTTCCAGCATCAATGAGGATTGTGTCGGAAATGAGAGCTTGTTTTGATTTGGAAGACTTTTTTGATTTGGGCAGTGTATTATTTTGATAGGATGATTGTGTTTGATTTTGTGACTGAAAACTTAATATTTTGGCTTGCTGTGCTTGTTCGATCATTAATTCTTTCACTCGATCTTTCATTTTTGGCTCCACACGCTCTTCATTACTTCTTGAGACTTTCTCCATAGCTTTCAGCCAAACTTCCTTCTCAGGTGATGTAAACAAAATCCACTGTGGAATAAAATAATTATCATATTCAGTATACCTGTGCACTAATTATGTGTATAATTCTCATCAGATGTCAAATAAAATTCAAATCTTACCTGATTTTTTTCTTTACTGTAAACTCTCCACGAGTTGTGAACAAACCCAAATATTTCATCTACAAATTACAAAATGTTACATTTTAAAATTTCAATTTTTAGCTAAATCAGATTTTAATGCATTTAAATTGTAAATTGTCGAAGTAAGTGGAAGAAAAATTTACCTTCGATGTTGCTGTCAATACTAGAGAGAAAAAAAATAATTAGGTTCAAAAATACAAAACTAATTACAAAAATAATTTAATCGTCACTGAAAAAAGTTTAAATTTCTATACCTGTGCCATTTTCGATGACTGAGATCAACTCTGCACAAGAAGAGATAGTCGTTTTTTCTATTCACATCCTGTAAAATAAATTATAATTAACTAATTAATTTTTAAATTGCATGAAACAATAGAGGTAATTATTTTGTATGATGGACATTTTTAACATACCGTCTTTTTTCTTGTTATAACAAGCTCTGTATTTAAAAGTGCAACGTGAACCTCCTTGTAGACTGCATTAAATCCTGATAAAATAAATAAAAAAACAGTATTAACTTTTAATTGTCTGTCAATTAATTATTTTTAAATTCAAATTGGTGAATTTAAATTACTTTTCCCAAAGTTTCGGCCTTGGTGAGCTTTGATTAAATCACCACGATGTATAATTCGACTATTTCTGTCAACTAAGTGAGGACCCTGGTTTAAAAATAAATGTCAAATTATTATTTTAAAAAACAATTTAAAATTTTTAAATAATTAACTTAATAAAAATTGAATTTTGGCATTACCTCGAACAAATCAACAGAGGTTTGGAATGTTAAAATTTCTTTCAGAGAGTCGAACTTTCTCTGAGTGTCATTTACTTTTTGTGCGACCTAATTCATCAAAAAAATTGTGATTAATTGAGACAATCAATTTATGACAACAATATTTAATATTCTAAAGTACAATTACAACCGATGACAAGATATAAAATATTTGTTTACTTTTTTGAACTGTTGTAAAGCTTCACTGGTCGACTCAAAGTCTTTGTGATCCGGCTAGGGTGATTAATACAAAAGAACCATATAAATTATCCAGTAAATTAAAATTTAATAACTGATTAATCATTCTGACCAATCAAGGTAAACTAACCTCAGTGTGTTTGAGGAGTTCTAATAATTGAAGATGATACTGACAAATACGTTGAATTGGCCGTAGTAGGAAACCATGAAGTGGTAATTTGTCCATCATTTGAAGACGACGACAGGCCTCAAAAAATTCACCATATTCCGTATTCACTGTCAAATTTTGGAGGGTCAACATTGAAACCGGATTGTTGCAACAGTACTCACAGTACAAGTCAAATTCATCAGTCTGTACAACAATACATAATCAATTAAATAACCAGCATTTAAATATAGACATTTAATCAACGTATTTAATTCCAGCTGCTTACCCATAAAGTGAAAATATGTCCTATTGACGAGTCTGCTAAATTTTCTTTGTTCAAACTAGAGATGAGAGCTTCTAAGAATCGAGCCTTATTAAAACAATTATTAAAACAATTAAATTAAAACCTTTACAAAATTTAAAAATTCATTGTTAAAAAATTTAAACTACCTGTAACTTCAATATATCTTCCACATTTGAAAAAATCTGTAACAAATTAAATCATATTGTGCATTCACACACATCACTGTAAAATAAATTAAAAACATATTGCCAGTAAATTTCTCCACTAAAGTTTCAACTTACATTTGAAATGATCCGATTGCTAAAAAGATCTTTACGCCTGAAAAAAACAATAAAGAGCCACAATAAGGAAATGGGCACAAATACGATCAATTTATAGATAAAATAATTAAACATTTTGTACCATAACTTACTTTTGACTTGGAACTAGAAAACCTTGCACAATATCATTTAAAGTCTTGACATAATTATGTTCCGTCTTAATAATATCACTAATCACTTTCCCCCGAATATTACCATCATCTTTAGTAAAGTCTAATTTAGCCACTCGTGGAACACTTTTACTTCTAGGAGACTGAATTCTAACTTCACGACTAACATTCAAACTTTTTTGACTCTGATGATGAACTGGATGATTTGAACTAACCAAATTTTCTTTATTAGAATTTTCCTTATTAGATGAACAACTTCCTTCATGCTCATCACTCACAAAACCATCATCATCTAATTTGGCTTCTAATAAATCTTCATAGGACTTTGTCATCGTATTATTATTATTACTAACACTTAATTTTTTATTTAAAACTCCTTCAGATTTTGATGTTGGATTATTTTCATCCCAAACATGATCTGGGATTTCAACTAAAGATAATTTTCGACTAATTGGAGAGTCCATGTGAGGAAGAGGTGAACTCATTTGATGAATATTAGAAGAAGATGAAGAAGAAGAAGAACTTTGAACTTGAGCTTCCAAAATTGCATCAACATTTTCTGATTGTATTCTTCGATTTCGCCTCGTTGATCTTGATCGAAGATGTAACTCTGCCTCTTGTAACATACTAATCCCACTATCTCCACTCAAACATTTTTCATCTCTATCAGGATTCAAACTACTTTGTCGCCATTTCCATCCCGAATTCCCCGACTCTCTATTAAATAAAATATGGGCAAAATTAATATTCAATTAAAAAAACCATAATTAAATAAATGAACTCACGTCTTTCCATTCTCATTCTCCACTCGATGATACAAATCAGGTGAGCTCCCCACAGGATATTTAACTTTCTTAGCTTTCCTGGAGGAGGGTGAAGCACTGCCAAATCTCAATGAAAATGTTTTTGAAAATCTTTGAAATAAAGACGTCCCTGAAACTCCACTTCCGGACTGAGACGGTTTTAAACTTGAACACTGACTATCTTCACTGGCATTGCTCAATGTATCCATTTTGTCTGGAGTCATATCAGGTTGAGAGTTCAATCGATGTAAATGAAGAATACTTTTACTCCGTGGTTTGGCTCCTCTCTTCTCTTTGGCACTAGAATTAACTGGATTCGTTGCAAGTTTTGACGTGGAGGATCCCACTGAAGAGGCATCCGTCACTTCCATATCCCTGTATAGTCTCATCCACGCTCTAGAGGAAAAAAAATTTTTTGTTCAAAAAATAATTATTCACTAATTATTTTACGAGAAAAATTAATTCGAGACGTAATGCTCATTACAATCTCTCTCTCTCTTTTCCTCCTGGAGGGTGAATAAGGGAGAGTGTGAAAAAGCATGACTGTAGCTAAATTGTACCGTGCAAATAATGTCCGTTCTAGTAAGTACAATATATTCCATTGATAAAAGGGGAAAAAATCACCATCAATATAGTCAAGGTTAACAAAAAAGTACGAGTTCAACCATTTTTTACATTTTACCTTTGTAAAAATAAAAGTATTAAAACAGACTACATGTTGGTTCATGTAGATGTGTCAATATATAAAATAAGGTATAAAATAATAAAATTGAGATTGTACTTATAGCAAACAAGAGTAAAAAAACTTGTTAAAAAAATATTTTTGTACCTTCTTTGAGAATACTCTAATGACTTTGGTCGACCTTCTGGTTTTTGTAAGCGCATCTAAAAAAACAGACAGAGAGAAAAAAATACAGAAAATGTAATGGAAAATTATTTCATGTATACTCAAAATAATATAATGTAGGATTAGTATTATAGTTAATAATATTATAGAGAAGCGTACATATCCAAAGAGTATTAATATTAACTAGAATTGATTTCCGTAGTTCCTTCCATCCTCATACTCCTGCCATTGTTACAGACAAGCACGAATAATTTACAGAATTAATCAATGACACGCTCAACAACAACAATTGTTACAACAGATACTCAAATATAACAAAAATAATCTCGCACCTCCAATCCAAAAAAATAAGCACATGTAAATTTAATGTGTAAACTTGTTCTTTAAGTGTAAATTTTTTTTCACTACAATTCACAAAAGTGTAATACTGATAGATGTAAAAAAATATTATTTGTCACAATTTAATTTATTGTTTAAAAAGTCAAAACCCCCGAGGCTAGAGATATATACGACTTGTCAAGAAAACACATGCAAGGGAACAATTTCAGTTATAATTATTCTTTCCTCTACAACAGTAAATTGGAGTCTTGTGTCATGTCTGTGTAATGTTAATGTAAAGCCAACAAGGGGAAGAAGAAGTAGCAGGAGTCAAACGGTGACAATAAAATATAAAAGGAGAAAATCAAAAAAAAGACAAGTTTATATCGTACAGACGACAAGTTAACTGTAAATTACGGGTCTTATAAATGTGTAAAAAAAAGAACTCCTTGATAAAATGGAATGACGAGTACAATTTTAAGTGTGAACAATAATAATACAACTCTTAACTTCCGACAGTCGTAAGTGTAATGTGAGTGTGTACACAACTCACCACAAGAATTCCCCTCTCACATCACCAGCCAAAATGTTGACGTACAATAATATATATTATTATTATAGAGAATTGGGAAGGAAATGCAAAAGAAAAAGTTGACTTCTTACGAAGTATGTTAGTATTTAACTATAACTGTTATAAACTCTCTATTGTAAAAATTAAAAGTTTTAAAATCACTACTTTGTGAATAAATTATAGGTAGAGGAGGAGGAGGAGAAGAAGGGAAAATTGTGGGATCAGATTGACGCAGAAAATATGACACACACAAGATAAAAAATTTTTTGGTGTAATTTGACCATTTGGTCACCATTTGCTCTCTCTCTAAGCTGTACAATTAAAATTAAAATCAAGCAGACCGTTACTTTTTTCAATCTTATCATTTCATAGGATAAATCTAACTAAAAATCCATGCAACAATCCCAAAAGATAAAATACAATAGTAAATGCATTTTAAGCATGTACATAATAATCATCAACGTCAACTTCCATACAATGTCAAGCTCCAATGTTCCTCCCATATTATTTTCCCCTTGTATTTATTGTACATACATATATATATATAACATTTGTACAATTGTACTGGGACTCTCCTGTCTCAATCTTCATCTACAAAATTCCCAATTTAGGTGACTGATAAGCTCAAACCTACAATTTTCCACCAAGTCAAACTCATTCCTTCAAAACTTACATAGTACAGTCTTTCTCCAAAAATAATTTTTAAAAAAAGCTTTTTATTGTATTGTGTACTGTCGCAAAAAATATGGCATATTTTTAGCTCAAAAAAATATTTTCTGTTTGTGTAATTGCTCTCTATAATAAATCTTTTGTAACATTTTTTCTTTGACTAAACTTGCCAAACTTTGAGCATTGTCTTTAAATGTTTTAAGATTAATTGTGTATTTTTTTTGTCTTTCAAAAAATATATTTCTACTCTAAATAAGGCAGGATCTACCTACTACACAGACAGATGAACTACACTTTAATTTAATTGTTACAATCAAAACTTTAACTGTATAGTATATGTACAATACATTTGTACAATGTAGAGAGCTCTGAACTACTGATACAGTAAAAGCTAATTTTTATTTGATTAAACATGAGTCTGAGAGGGAACTCAAAGCCTTCAATAAAAAAAGAGGGAGGTTAATTGAGTATAAGACAATTTCAAAATCTAAATGAGTTTCCTGTATATAAATATCTAAAAGGGTTATTTACATTTACATACATTGAAAAAAAATAATTTTATTAAGAGTTTGACGGTAAAAAAAGATTTGAGGGAGGATTTACAATTTAAAAAAATAGAGAATGATTGTTTAGTAATTTAATATAGGTTAGTAAAGATGTTGCGCTCTGGATACTCAATTTTTGTATAAATGTTATACAAAGTTGTGTGTGTGGGGCTGGAAGCGTAAAGCCATAAAATTAAAATCCATTTGATAAAAACTTCTTTTTTTGATTCATAAATAAAATGCACACACTTCAATCCTACTGTACTTGTATGTACTTTTGCTACTGTAAAAAGATTTTAAAATTATTATTATTAAACTACTGTTTCACTATTCTTATACAATTGTTTCATTTCTTGAATTTAAATATGTACAACTACTACAACTACATTTTTTTATAGTCTATAGTTAAGAAACAGAAAGTGGTCCATCGTCATACAAAAAGATTGTGACGAAATTAACACACAAAATAAAGACAAGCCCATATGTTCTCTTCATTTCCATAAGTAAGACTTTACCTTCAATTTAAGAGAGAGACAGAGCTAGGAGACACAATGCTCTCAAAAAAACTATTTTTATTATTAATCTTGATTGTGAATAAAATTACAAGTGAGTCTAAATGGCATGAAATTGTTGCACGCAGTCAGGCAGTGAGTCATGAACCATACCTTTTTTCTGACTCTTTTATAATTTAAATGTAGGTAAAACACACAACCTGCGTCGTATTCTACACAAATAAAAAGAGGGAAAAAATGATTAAAATTTATATTTAATATTTACATGACAGTTGGTTCTTGTCCTTTCTCTCTCTCTTTTCAATACATTTTACTAATGTACAATTTGTAACTTAATGGAGAGACAAAAAATTTTTTCGTCTACATTTTTAAGGTTTTGTACAGTTTCCGCCTTAATTTTTTAACCCAGAAAAATTATTCATTTATCTGTATTTATGAGTATGAAATTATAATAAAAGGATTATTTTTTTATTAAACTATTTAAAGCAAAAAGTGGCAAAAACAATGTCATTTTTCCTTGTTTATAAAAAATATAGCAACTACGTCGCATCAAGTCATATCTTGATTTAGTGAAGAGCCTGACAAGGTTTTTTTCATGATAGTTCCCATTTATTATTTTACAAAATCGAGGTGAGGCCGGGAGAGTAACTAACCTCATTTTTCCTAATTTTATCTCCCTCTTATCAACACTCCTAGTGTCCAGATAGTTTTATTATATTTTACACATTTTTTTTATTTGATCGATTTACTTGTCCATCAAAAGAGGCTATTCTATTGATTTTCTACTTTCCTGTAATCGGTAACCTGTCATAATTAACTAGTCATAGTTAAATTCGTGGAAGACCGACATTCCATGCTCCTCACTCACCATTTTAGGTAGTACAAGTTGCAGTTACTGGAAATATTTAATCTTTACCTATAAAATGTTCTCTAATCCTTTATCATATAAAAAATTCATAAATGGAATGGACTCAAATTGTACAAGGCACTAGTCAAACATTGGCTTGAATTGAGCTAAATAATTGTTCAGTAATTTTGCCCCATTCCCTCCATGTGCATACAAAGCAATTAAATTCTATTTTAAAGCACAAAATTGAAACATGCACAAATATATTTTACACGTGTAAAGATACATGATTTCATGCATATGAATATTAAATAAATATTTAACAAAATTTTGTAAAGTTTATTATACCTTGACTGACTCATACTGGGATGGATGATTGACCTGAGGATCCGGATTGGGACAAATACTTTTTTTGTCCTCTATCCCCTCAAATAGAATATCATCTCGATCACGAAAACTAAAAAACAACAAACAAAATTAGCAATTTTTTAAATTATTCCATCAAATTCAATTACAATCAATATTTATCATTTAAATATTGTAATTGACAATTTAAAAAAAAACCAAAATAAAATGTCACCGTAAGTAAAAAGCCTACGCACTGGAAACGTGTGAAAGTGAGGACAAACAAGATTGGGGGAAAAAAATGTCTTGTTTTTCAAACTCTACCCAAAATTCCAAATGAAAATGAATGATCGTGAGGGAAACAATACCAAATAGGGTGAGGAATGAGAAGTTGGAAAGAATTCGTCATAAAATTGTTTCGTCTACACTTTTCTAGCTTCCCTTTTTTCCCTTCATCTCTACCTACACACTCTTCTCTCTACCCCCTCTCAAAACTAACCATGTAGACAGAAACTGTACATAATCACATTAAAATAATCCATGAAAAAAATAAACTAAATATAACACCTACAAACATCACATTAAACCGTGCATGTACGTTATGTATCTGTATCTGTGTGTCGGCATAACAAGTCAAGCTGCAAACACAAAAAAATGTAATTTTATTTAAATTGTCTTAATGGCGAGACGGTAGCAGTACGAGTAATATCTGTATAAGTATAGTTATCCATCTTTTACATACTCACACATATGTACATAATTCTTATGTAGACGGATAAAAATGAGCTACTAAACATAAAAGTGTACAATTAAAATCACAAATTTACGATCCAAACTCTCGCTCTCAAAAGAGAGAGAGAGAGAAAATAAAACCACATAAAATATCATCAAGGAGAGGAGTTAGAAGAAGAATCTTGTTTTTCTTTTGGTCTTTAATGTCTCATGATTGTTACATGAAATAAAAAAACATTTTTTATGTCATAAAACCATAATATCCATCCATAATCCCATCTCTGTGTATTTATATCATCATCAAAAGAAAAAAGAAAAACAAGATAAATTTGCTTTTGATATAAGGTAGATAATTAAAAAACGGCATTTATATATTTTTATATGCATAAACCGCTGAGTGAGAAAATAAATTTAAATGTGATGAAATGACTTTGAAATGTTCATGGTGTACCATCATCATGGACATGGACAGGACATGGAACATCAACAACGATCAAGAAGCTAACAAGGGCGTTGAGTATTTTTCATCTACATGCCATAATTCCTGCCACACACAAGACAAAAAACCTCCTTTGTGTCACTAAAGGCTCATTAAGGTAAGACGAAAGGAGATGAATAATTGGAATTTTTGGTCAATTTTATCACCGCCCCCATCTCTACAGTAGAGGACCGTTCACAAGAATCAAAGTATTTTTTTTGTATTTTTTGAGTTCCTACAAATATCTTCAGATATTGTATACCTACAGCTACGGACAGATACGTAGCACATGCACAAGACCATAAAATTCATTGAAATACCAAAATTGGTGTCTTTATATTTACTTGTATGCTGAAAAAAAAGTGGCGTATAATAATAATACGTTCAACAATTTTACTGTAAAATTAGAGTTAAAAGATTTTATGCCTATAAAAGTAGATTCAAAACTACATGTAATTCCACCCATATTCTACCTTATCTTGTTCCAAAATAAAATAAAACGACCATGTAAAAGGTTTTTTTACCCCTTGTTCTTCCATTTTGTCTTGTACAAAGAACCACATAGAAAAAAGATTTGTCACATTCTATCTGTACAACATGTTTTTGTATGTACCATCAAATCAAGGTACCTACTTACTAGTAAATTAGTACATTACAAAACTAAAATGTACCGATAATTGCATCTCTTTGTCTTTGAGTCTTTAGAGAACTTTTTGTTTAAAATTTGTCATCCTCAATTGTGTATTAAGAGAATCGATGGCCGCATCACAAAAAATCTACAACAACGCCTTTCCTTCCTTGTATAATCAGTACTCTCTTTTTTACATGACAATGTTATGAGATAGAAAGATTTCTTTGAGAATTTACAAGTGTGAAGGTCGGAGCCATCGACATGAGATAAAGAGAGAGAGAGATACTCATAGGCGTGTGTTAAAAATTTTCATTGGACAAGAGATCGGTGGATTTTTATTTCCTTTTTTAGTCTTTTTCCATTCTAAATTTCATCAGTTAAATTGAATCTCCATGTTCACATTTATTTTTAACTCGACTAGCAAATAATTTTTGTACTGTTTACTCATCATTGTAACAATTGTGATGATAACTTTATTATTGTGACTGCAAGATTCTCATATAATGTTGAAGGTACTAATTATTATGGTAATGAAAAAAACTAATAAATAAAGAAAATGAGAGACTTGACAAGTCATATAATGAAAGTGAGAATATGCGAATTACTTGACAAGGAACTGTGAATAAAAACAAGGAGAATTAAATACTTTTACACTCTTTGACTCTTTATGCACAAATTTTAAATATAGAGGATGTCTAATGTCTATATAGAAATGCAAATTTTTTGTCTGACACTATAGTGGCAATTATCATTGCCATAAAAACCTCTAATCACAAAAGTCAGTTTGTGTGTGTACACAATACTGAACTTTTAAAATTGTCCCTTTCTACTTGTGCAATTATTGTTAAATTTAATTAAAGGAAACCTCTCCAGTAATTTAGAGAATTAATTGGACATTATACTATTTAAAAATTATACTTAAATTTTTTTTAATGAGTCCACTTGGTTTTGGGCTTGGTTTTTAGTAGTACTCATCCTCATTACTCACCATGAGCTTCCGTCCAACTAAATTACATGTACATAATGAATAATAATGATACAAATGAATAACTTACTCTGGTGGTTGTCCAGTATATTTATTTGTGGTGTGGCCAACTGTCATTGATTCATTGGTACTAGGAAATCCTGGATGAATATTAGACGAGTTGGGAGTACGAGGATGATGACTATGAATTGAAGTATTTTGTGATTGTGACGCACCAGGAGAAGATTTCCATCGGTTGGATTTCATTGAACCACTGGGAGGTTTGAGGTGACTTCTCTCCTCACAAACATGACAAGGAGAATTAATTATTAATGTTCCTGATGGTGGTTGTTGTTGTAGTTGATGATGTGGTGTACTCAGTTTTCGATGGAGTGTACTATTTTGTTTTGTTATAAACAAGGGAGTTTGATTTTGATGTGCATGACTATGAATATTGAATGTACTTTGACATCGACGACTTGTACGGTCAAATTTACCATTTACTCCAGAATTCCCATATCGCGGGTCACACACACCACGCCAGTAATTCTCTAGTTTCTCAATCACACTCATTTTTCTCTTCCTATTTTATTTGACACTTATCCTAAATATTTTCTCTGTCTTATTATTGTTCTTGACAAAATGTCTATATTTTTTTTACACAATCTTTTTCTTCCCCCTATCTGTTTTCACATCTATTTAATGTCTTTATAAATATTAGACACAATCCTTGAGTCACGACTCGTCAATTTCTCTTGTTCTATTATTTTAAATTGACAATTTTCCCAAGTTTATTTCAATTTCCACAAATTATTCCACAGTCAAACATTAGACACACAAAAATTATCACGAATTATATTTTTTCTCTTGTCAAATTATTCATGTTGAATTTTTCGGTGTTCTAATTTTTGCATAATTTCCACGAAATCTTCCTTCCATTTGACACCATCCCCTCAATCGTAGTCATGTAGTGCTCAAAGCTATTCTTGTTAACCTGAATTCCATTTTTTGATGTCTTCAATTCTCAACAGACCTTGGACTTGACCTATGACACACAAAAAAAAGAAAAAAACATTGTAATAAATATAGTCCAACAAAATAATATAATATTTTTGTACATTATGTAGAGCATTTCTTATTGATAATTATTATTGTCAGTACTATAGTCAAAAAAATTAAATATTTATGAGCTTCAACTTTACTAACTATGCAGTTAGAGTCAGTTCCTGAATTAAATTATGTAGAATGACGTAGTCAATATCTCAATAGTCAATTACATTATGATATTGACTAATGTGTGCGTGTGTGTGTCTTTGTACTTAATTAGTAATTACTAATCAATTATTTAATTACCACTGTCTTCTCCTAACAACGTTTAAACGTTTAAGCACTCGTCAGACAATAAATTAAGTCACTCTCATGATTCACTTTTACAAATTCAACGTCACACAAAAACTGACTCCTATGTACTTTTACTCATGGGATTAAGTTAAGATTATAAATGTTGATGAGCTGATTTTAATTACGAATCACTCACACAGTCATTCCACCACAATTATTTTTTTTGTAAATAAATAAACAACGGAAAAATTCACAACCGTCTCACAACACACACATGGGCACATGTACAAGATTCTCTATCTGTACTTTGGAGAGAGAGAAGATCTGAAACTAAATTGAAAGTTTTTATATGCAAAAACTGACTTTGCTAAACTTTACTATGATATTCCAGACACTTATCTTTTTGTGCCGTTCCACACTTTATCTTTGCTCTTATCTCACGCAATAATGATAAAATGTGTGGGGGGTGAAATTATTCTTTTTGTTAAACTGGAAAAAAAGAGAATGGTTCCCTCTCTTCCCTTGTGGTTCATATGATGGTGAAAAACAGACGATTGAGTCAAGTACTGCAAATACACACGCGAGTGTGTGTGTACTCGCGTACCAAGTAATGATGATGATGAGGATCCAACTTAACATGAGAATGCCAATCACATTACGATTTTTCTGCAATGTGTGTGTGCCTCACATTCTATTCAGCTTGAGTAAGAGCCTCATCCCTCTAGGAAATAGGTGGATTATACTTGTATGTACTCAATGTAGTCATAATAAAATTTATTTTATTTTTTTACTACTTTATTTACCTTAAAAAAACTCAAACATGTGTTGGGCTATTCATACCGACACGAGTTTAAATAAATAAAACAATAATATAAAATATATCTATAGACCTTCATTAATAAATAATTAGCCATCACACATTTGATGCATGTCATATTTTTATTCTAGTTTTTTTATTCTCTTCTCATGCTATTGACATTCTTGTACCATAAACCACATCCATAATTTCCCTAATGACACGGCCATAAGGGACTGATGCGAAAATAAATACTACAAGAAAAAAATTTCTAGTGTTTGCTCATCCGGAATATAAAAAAATTGTGTGGTATGTATCTGTACATTACACATAATATTATCTATTGTCATTCCTCATTAGGTTGTCCATATGTCATTCGTCCTAACTACATTGTAAATTAGTTTATAGTAAACCAGATGTCAACGTAGAGGGAAAAAAAGAATGACAATTTTATACATCAAGTTCTCTATTCAGATTATCATTTTTATACAAAGTCTACATAATTAATTACTATCCGTTCATGTCTCTGTAATCTAGTTTTTTTTGTAAACTGAAAAATACCGAGAAATGTAGTACATCCTACTAAAAACTTAAAATTATGACATGTAAAATAACGGAAGCAAACGATTTGATGGACAATCTAAAATTATAAAAATAACAAATGGTATTATCATTCTACTAAATACTATTGCAAAAGTACATTCCTCTCTCAAATTCTTATCATGATTAGCTTGAACAATAACAATAATGATAAATTATTATTTTCAACCAAGCATTTTAATAGATTAAACTCATTTTATGAGGATACGATAAGAAGGATAGAGAACTACCAGAGGAATTTATTACGTATTATTTACACTAGAGAGGTACAAAGAGTTATATGAACTCTTCATTGAGGATTACAGATTAAACATCTTCAGTTTTTAGTAGATTTAGATTAAAGGAGGAGGGGAACAAAATTAAATTAGAGTTTAGAAAAATTGCAATGTCAGTCAAAAAGGTAATACCTAAGTGGACAGAACTCTTGAAATGTTGTCAAAATCTGTCTCTCTCTCTCTTTAAAGTGTCAACCAGGTTAATAAAAGGGTTGTGAATTTTTTAGAGTGAGTGCAAATCACACACATTATGAATTAAATATAATGGCACTCTTTCAACCATTTAATAATAAAATAATTACATGTTTTAAACATGAACTATAATTTTCATTTTTGTATTTTTAACTAAAATTACTAGAATGTTCCACTCTATGTACAACATAAATTATACAATCCACAATCTGTACCAATTATTTATGGTTACTACATAGTACATACTAGTAGGTAACAATCCAAAAAAACATGAGGTATGAAATGTGATGTGAGCATGCAAAAGATGCTTTTTTTAAAACCAAGAGAGAGAGAGAGAGAAAAAAAAAATTTCTGTCAAAATGAACTTTTAATTCCACTTGTATAATACATAGCTCTTATATAAAAAAATGGTACGTAGAATGACGGGGCTTTACGTTGAAAGGTATTAAAAAAAGTTGGCAAATCTTATTGCCTAAAGAGTTGGACACTAAAGACACGGCTTATATAAATTAAATCCATAGAAGAGAGAGAGAGAGACAGAAAAAAAAGCAAAAGGTAAAGTCCGAACCTTTTTTTCAATTACTGTATCGCACTTTAACTTTAACCAATAAAACAAGAAGGAGTATGTACATAAAATGGACACAAACGTCAGACTACGAGCGAGTTTTTGTGATAAACAAAAAAAAGTCATCTCAATTTAATTCATCCCAACATTTTTAATGATAGTCTCTGATGAAGGGAATGAGACTACGAAATGTGTAGGTATTTAACTTTTTTTTAATGGTATCACATTACAAGTATCATCATTATAACGAAAGGCAATGAACATTTAAATTGATTTGAGTTAATTCCCACGAATGTAAAAAGTTAAATATAAAGGAAATATAAATTTCTTAAAGGTTTCAATTTATTTTTCTGACTAAAAAAGTCACATGAAATTGAAAAGAAACAAACAAAATATCATAGCCTTGAGAAGTAAATTTAATGAACATGATTATATTTTGTTAATTCATTCCATTAAATATAGCTTTCTTCTTACTTAACAATCATATTACTATACAAGGGAAGACAGCTAAGAGAAATAGGGATGGGACATTTTAGACAGCTGACAAAGGTAAACTTTAAATAAGGTTATATAACTAGTTAAATTTACAAAATACAAATAAAAACAAGACAAAAAAGACATTTAATCTCAAAATTGAAAACAACATTCAAATTAAAAATATTTCTGAAATTATTTATTCAATCTCGTCAACAAAAAAGTTCATATGTCATCAGTTCATCAGTTAACTTTACATAGTCAGTTTTTATACGTTTGAGCAAGCAAGTCACGTCACTTTGACTGATTTGAGATGCTACATAATAAATTTTGTTTTTGAAAGTTTACTCAAAAAAATTTCTTAGATAAGAGAAAGACTTTAGTAATTACAGAGGAGAGCAGAGAGTTTTAACAGTTCCTTTGTTTTTTTTATTTCTCTTGCCAAATCTTTCTTGTCAATCAAATTAAGACTAAAGGTAAAAAGTCATGAAAATACATATTTATAAAATTATTTAAGGCATGATACCCCAACTCTTTTGTGAAACAACGAGATGAGTAAAGAAGCGTGGAAATAGAAAATCCGAGAGGTAAACAAAAACAATTGAAATTTTCTGTACAATGTTTTCCGCCATCCTCTCTCTCTTCAGGTCTCATTACAATCTAGACTGCAGACTTAATTCACATTAAAAAAGTAATACAGTCAAAGTATTTTGAAACATGATTAGCATTTTATGAAAAAAAAACTTTTTCCTTCTCATCCATCTCTATACAGATTAAACTCCTACTTGAAGTCTATCCGTAGAGAGAGAGAGAGATAAACTACATCTCTGTGATGTCTTTTGTTGTATAAAAAAATTTATAAAATGTGCGTGATGGAAGAAAACAAAAGCAGGAATCAGTCTCTTCAAATTTCTCTTATACAATTTTGGTAAGGACCAAAAAGACAAGATTGGTGCAGGACAGACGTAAAAAAACTGATAAAAATTTAACCTACTGCTCAACATATTTATCCTGTAGACCACAAAACAAAAAAAACAAATGAGACCATAACAAGTGAGAAGTGAAAATTCACCATATTTTAATGCAATTTGTCTGACCAATCCCCCTCAATGGCCGACATGGAGGGGTGACAACTAAAATGGTCAAAAGAGTCAAAAGTCAAGTTAAGGAATCAGAATTGACATAAATTGAAAAGAAAGTCAAATACAGAGAGACAGAGAGAGGGGTTAGAAAAAGTTCAACATAAACTTGCATTACGATTGAATACAATAATTATGAAATGAAAGCAGATAAAATACACTTTACTTATGGTGGTTTTGACTGATGCTCAATAATTGAAAGAAATGGACTGTTGAGTAAATAAAACTCCATTAAATTTACCATAAGATCACGATTAGTAGGCCATTATTATATATATGGGGGACAGTGTGTACAGAAAGAGGCTGAGCTCATAACTAAATAAGGTGTTCTGTAATTGTACATTGTACAGACCATTCAACTCAAACTCAAGATCGTGATCGTGAGATGAACGTGTAATGTATTGTATTGTATTTATTTTATATACAAACTGTTACTGTACACATGTAGAATATAAACGTCGTCAACCTACTACGAGTATGATGCATGCATATCCTGACCATCGTCATTAAAATGGTAAAATCTGTAATTTTAATTAAAATCATTAGACAGAGGCCACTATGACGTGTCCTTCTTTCCCCATCCATGCCGGCTTTATTTTGTTTGTTTTGATTTTTTTCTCTTTCTCTCTCTCTCTCTCTCATGTTTAAGCTGCAGTTCTAAATTAACAGGCCATGGCTTCTATCTACTTCCATCTGTCATTATTTTTCTTTTGGAATATCTGTCTATCAGTCAATGCATTTACTGTACTTTCTTTGAGAAAATTGAATTAAATAAAAAAAATTGAACTCTTTTTACTCCAAAATTGACAATTACTGTCATATCCACGTACGATCAATAGAAATATTATTTTAATGGAGATTTGAAGAAGAGTACCAATTTTTTATTTTTATAAAAATCAATCAAAAGATCAAGGAATATTTGATGAGTTTTCAATAACTCAAAAGGAAAAAACCACAAAATGATGGCACATAAAATGGAATTGACTGCAAAACGTATCAATTTTTTCAATATTTGATTCATTTTACCTTGAACTTTTACTTGAAAACCCACGAGTTAGATTCAACTGATTTGTTTTTACCTAAATTAGAAATGTGAAATGTATTCCACCTGTAATAAATTAATTGCCCTACTCTGTCATATAGTAGCCAGTACTATTTTACCTATATTAATGAATGACAGTTGATGTCGTAATATTTGGTGAAAAATTGATGATGGCAATTTTAGTTTATTTGACCACTGAAAGCATGAAGAACCTTGAATTATTTTGCTCATTGCAATCAACTTGCTTCTGTTTCTCAATTTAACTTGATTCACTTTAACAATTCTCTTTAAACTTGTCAAAAAGGATTTCTCTGTTTTAACCACTTAACCTTTACAGTATCGCAAAAGAGAGAGACTACAGGACAGGTTGGAAAAATTCTCGCCTTGTATTTTCCTCCGTAATAATAGTTTCCTGATTATTGTTTAGTGATTGTCACACGCTGTATTTAGAGGGGAAGGGTATTGTGTAATCAAAAGACTTGTTGTTCAACTCGTTTCATTTTAACTTGGTCATAGTAGAACGGATTAACTTAAAAAGGTAAAGCAAGGAACAACCACCTGACCTTCCCCTTCTAGACTCTTGTCTCTGTCTCTGTAAGACTTGTGTCTATAGTCTTTTACAACTTATGTTCATTACTCCTTATTTTAATTAGCCGTGGGTGCTATTCCGGTTAAATACTTATGATCAACATGATAGAAATTATGTTAATTTCCAACCATTCCACTTGTTCATCCTCATCTCACTCTACACTACACTTGAGGACTTGAGAATGCAAATCAAGGGAATGACCAAATATATATGCCAACACATTTATTACAATACATGACACTTTGTTTGGCTCTATATAAAGTAATGAAAGAGTCAAAAGGTGAAAAGGAATTTTAATTTAAAAATTAACTACTAAAATTCTTTTTTTTTAATTGACTTTGACTAATGTATACACTTTTTAGGAAGTTTTCATTCCCAAAAGTATTCCATGACCTTTAAAATAAAAAACCTAGTCAAAAACACATTTGAAATTATAATGTAATTATAATTAAAATATTTTTTGTGTCGTAATTTTAATTTACAATGAGACTTTTCTCTCTCTTCTTTTTTCATTAATTATCTTTTTATGAAATGTAAAAAAGATGGACCATATTTATTTTATCTAGTAAAAAAAAGTCATGGGAAATAAATTAAATTACACGTGTCATCTCATTCAACAAATGCCAAACGCAGGAGACAGACTTCTGTCATCCCTTCACATTCACAATCAAGATTGGCTTCCCTTCTTTATTATTATTGACATGTCATTTGATTTGCGTAATCATCATCATCATCAAAAATAAGAATAAAATTCTATTCATGGGAGTACACATTCCATTCTTGTCAATAATGTAAAATGTGTAGAGTCAGAGTCTTACAAATAAATTTATACCTTAATGATATTTAATATTAGATGCACAATCTAGAACGCGACCCCATGTACATACATAGAGGTACTTGTACCTACAGATGACTTACTACATAACTTTCATTGCAATTACAAAATTGAGTACGTGGCATTGCATTGCAAATTTGAGTGCGTATCACCATCTCAAAAGACATAAATTCTAGAGGTTATATTATTAGAAGAACAAAAAAAATATCATTTAGAATTTAACATTCACAATGAAAAATAAAATTAACCTACTGCTAATTCACCAGTAGCATGATGAAATTTTTGATTGAGAATATAAAACTATACGATAAAAATCAAAGTACAAAATTCCCCCAAAAACGAGAAAAAAAGAGTCACGACTCTCAAAAGTCGAAAAGTTTAAGGACAAGATGTTTAGTATTAAAATGTAATTGTTGTAGAAAGAAAAGAAATAAGAAAAAAACAAAGATAAATATTACATTGTATTGTATAAATTGTATTTACTAACAAAATTTGTGTGCAGTATGTGAATCATTGAGGTTAAATTTAAACTTTGCAATAGAGCACATCCATTAGTTGTTTGATTAAAATTAAATGGAATTAAAATAGGTTTTTCGTGACCCATGAAGAAAAAAAAAGATTCTAGTACTCGTAACTGATGCGAAATGTTTTTTTGTAGAAGGGGGATGCGTATTGTAACCATTTAAGGTATAATAATGCATTCATAGAGAGTTTATATATTGAGTGGTTGGAGATTGTCATTGTTGTGAATGTATTATATGTACAATGTAAGGTTGATTATTTTGGTAAAAGGTTTTACTACGCGTTGTTAAACAGGTATTCTAAAAATGGTACAAGAAGGGAGAGTACAAGCCACAGAGAGAGAGAGGAGCCGCTGATTTTTTCAATAGAGATGCTCAATCTCCATATTATAGATCCCCTAATAAGTCCACAAGAGTAACTAAATGTCAAATTCGTCATGATATCTCTTTTCTTTTCTCTGTCCCTATAACCCATGACCACATTTAATCATATGACTGATCCACTTATCTGTAACTTTGCATATATTAATTGTACCTTTGTAACATTTACATTATTAAACATCCCCCAGCATCATCTAACTGTATAATTACACTTTGTATTAACTCCAATCTAACGATAAGATTTAAGTATCAAACAGAGAGAGAGAGAGAGGGGAAGACACGGCTTACATTTCAAAAAAAAATCCTTTATAAATAGTTTCTCTCTCATCTTTTTCCATTCATTATCTTAAACTAAAGATTTTAAAACTAACTTTCAATCCTTCCTTTTTTCCTTTGTCACAATTCAATTAATATTTACTTGCATGTACTACCTCCATTTAATAAATAAGTAATATGGTTCTTAATATATACATATTGTTCTGTCGACCAACAGTATAAATATAACAAGTGTAAAAATGTCATCGTTGATGTAAATTAAGGGAATAAATAAAATTCAACGTAGTCTCTTCTTGATCTGTTTAAATAAAATGTTATTTTTCTCATACTTAAATATTCTTCCGTAATATACTCGTACCGACGTAATTTTTTAAATTCATTTGCAGTAGCTATGTGCAAGCTTGTGTACAACAAAGAGTTTTACTGAATATTAGGAAGCAGTTACTTTACATTTTTTTGTAAAATTAAAACTTACTCTTGTAAATCACTGTGGAAAGTACTAACATAATAAGATTATATTACATTAAAAACTACTACCTGTGAATTGAGAAGATGAAGGAAACGGAAGATGAAGAAGTTATTTAAAAAAAAAGAAGATAACAAGAGGAAGAAGATTGTAAGTCAACACACATCAGAAATGTACAAGTACTCTCTGTTACATCGTGTAACAAACAACAGGTATAATAAAGCCATTTTACTGCAATAACTTGGAATTAGATTAAAAAATCTGAATAATACAGGGAGTCACGTTATTAACAAAAAAAACCGCAATCAAAAAATTACATTACACCGATGACGATCCTACACGTTTCGGCCAAAAAGAAACAAGGTAATAACCTCATACAAAACAAAAGAAATACAAAAAAAACCAAAAAGGATATGTAGAAAAACCTCACATATTATTATTTATTTGAATTATAGATGTTCACTGTATAATGTATAACATGAATTAATACATATGTGTGGAAAAACTGTGGATTCTTTGAGAGCTTACAAAGGCCAAGGACTTGTATTATATTATAATACTAAGATAATACTTGTAACTGGCTGTATGTGGTTTAGTTTCTTTTTGATTTTTCCTTAAGAGTTTTTTTTAAATTACTTAAAACATAATCAATAATAATTGAATTGATTATACTACTAGTGCGTATATTGATCAATGATCATCATTTCAACAAAATAATGTCCTACATGTATTCCCATTCCATCAATATAGAATCAAGATAGTAATCATTAAAAAAGCCGAAAAAGTACACTAGGACCTACATACAGATAGTAAATAAAAGGAATATTTTGTCTTACCCAAAAAATTAGTGTGTAAATTAAAATATTCCAAAGGGATTTTTAATAATTTAACGATACTGCATCTTGAAAATCCTGTTCTTGAGAGTCCGCACGTTAATTGCTTCTTTAGATGCAAAAAGAATGTTTGTAGGGAGAATAATCACACCAAAACACTAAAGTATATAATAATTATTAAATATGCATATGTACATACAATATTCATAAGCACAACAGGTAGTTTGCTAGTAGCACTTGACATTTATCCTGTTCTCTCACGTCATCCCAATATCCGGCTTCACAAAAAATATTACTAAAGTTAATTCATCACTTCCAAAAAGATAATGATCACACACTGACGAAACACGAGTGCCTATACAGATATACAGGTAAAACAATGTCAATTAATTTTAAACTGATATAATATTTTTTAAAAAAGTATAATTTAAATGAAATGTTTATCAAAAAAATGAGTAATATATCATACTTTTATCAACTCCAAAAAATCAATGTAGGTTGATAGAACAGAATAACAATGTCCTCCCAAAAAAGAGCTTAAATGCAATACGCACACACCTTTAATTTTAAAAAATTACAAGTCCAAATCGATGCACTTGATCAAGTAGTTCACAAAAATGAAAAAATTTCAATTCACGATCACGTTCTCAATGTCAAAAGGAAATCCGTTTGGTGTATCATACTCAGTAATACTCACTTAACACAGACACTAAAACTTTACACACTTGAGAATTAATTTAATACAATAAAAAGAAGGAGAGACAGATAAGTACACACACACACACAATAATTCCGGCTGAATAAAAATGGTTCAACTTTGCGTGTGAGGAGGCTGAGAGAGACTGAAGGAGATTTTTTAGGAGAGTGAATAATGATGCGTGTATCAGTACATAGCGAATGTGTCTATGACTTAAGACTTTGAATCGTATCTAATTGCAAGTCCTTCTCATCCTACGCTTCAAGAAAAATGTTGTATTATTTATCACATGAAAGTCTATACTGAATAGCTACCCCCTTTAATAACGTTCACCCACCTGCTTTTCATCTGTGAACCAAACTCATGATACATCTCTCCTCATCTTGTTTGCTCTAAACAATCACACAAAAAGTTTTATGCTTCAACCGATGCAACCGTCAAGAGACCAAGTCCTAGTTGAAAAAATGTATACACGTAATATTCACGAATAATGATATATGAAGGTAGTGTATCGTTTGAACAACTTTTCATAAAAACTAAACAACAAAGTCTTTTGGATATACTGCTGATGCTGATAACTTTTTTAACCGTAATAAACCATGTAAACTCCAACTTGGCCTTTACCTCTATTTATCTCAGTTTTTATGTAATGTACTTGCACAGTGTGGAGATTTTTTGAGATGGATATTGTATTATTATAATTTTTTTTGCTCGTTGACTCTTTAGTTTTTTGGCAGTGACTCTCGCGCGCATCGGTGGAATCGGTTGAAGTTTGTTCATTTCACTTTACAATATTTTATATATATTTTATATATTTTATATATATTTATACTTTAAGAGTACAGGATGTGTTCAATTTCTCAATGAAAAAAGAAATAAATACGGTCGTCAGTCCCCAAAGATTAATTCTAAAATGTCTTGACTCTTCCAATCTTAAAAATATATATTAGAGGTATTACATACTTATGTACATACCAATAAAAGTTACTTCATTTTCAACCTTTGACTTGGCTTTGACTTCCCAAGAAATTGAGAGACCAAACCAAAGCTTTGGCTCATTTTTTTATATTGATTCTGGCACCATGACTTTGCCTTACATTATAACATGATATTAAATTAATTATATGTATTATAGTACTTTTATGACATGTTCAATTTCAGTGTAGAGGCACCCCCTTAAAAAACTATTTTTTTTGTCAGTTTAAAAATACTAATGGTTTTTACATGTGTAGCCATGTGGAGCTAAAAAAAGTCCTTGAATAAATCAGTCAGTTGAATATCCAACCAATATCATGCATTATAAATTTTATACATGGGGGAGACCTTTGACGAGTTAATCCGAAATATTTCTATTTAAATTTCTCTCTCCAACAAGTTAACTTTTTTTTCTGTACAATATTTTTAAACTTTAATATTAAAATATAACCCACAAAGATAGTAAATTTTGTTTTAAGTTCATTTCCATGTGTAATGTTTCTAAAATTATACCAACTAAACATGGCCCTACCATGACCTCCTTCGTACTAGTAAAACTAAAAGTAGTTAAATTTATGATATAACACTTTGTATATTGGTTTTGTACAGATATTTACACAGTCAAAAAGTTCCTCAGAATTTCATATTAATTGAGCCTCGTCAAAAATAGAAATCTAAATTAATTATTTTGATGCAATTTCTCCTCCTATTAGTCTACACTGTAGCAGTTGTTTAGAAATGTTTTAATTAGAAATTATAATTGCTTCAGTCAAATATTCATGCTCCGTATCCGTTTAAATCAATTATAACAATTTAAGAATCCATTTCAAACTCAAATAAAAACATGATGAATTATACTTACAAGAAAAAATATAATCATTAATTTTATTATTGTTTCATAAAATTTAACGTTAACTTAAAATTACGAGGCATTAAACTTACACATTTAATGATCTTAGGATTTAAACATTAAATTGAATAAAAAAGGCTGATTGTGAAAAAATTAAAAATAATCAGTTACCAAACTTATTTTTTTTCTACTGTTAAAGTAATTCAATTGAGTCAGACACGTGGGAGTTTAAAAATAAATGTTCACTGGAACTCTCTCTCTGTCTGTACAAACAAATTGAAGCTTACGTAAAAAAAACATTGAGAAGATTTATTTCTCGCAATTAATTTACTACACAAGACACCAAACTATTTGGCTAATCTCACTGCAGTCTCATCCATCTTAATGATATTAAACTTCTCAATGTCTCTAGTTTGTAGTTTGAAAAAAAATAACATGAAAATTATTTCCATTTCACTGCTCATCCCCTAAACTACATGGTACACAACACAGGTAATTCCTCCATTTTTTTTATTTATGTCGCTGAAAGAAATTCCATTGCAAAAATTGTGAAATGAAAATCATGTACTACACTTTTTTTCCCCATTCTATTTTTTTATTGTAAAATCTCAAAGATCCATCTAATGCAACGCAACAAACCAAATAATTAATATTTTTGAGTTAAAGCACCTTGAAAATCATCTCTAATTGAAATTTCCATTTCATCTCCTTCTACTAAATCCCTCTAAACGTCTCAATGTTCAAAGGGCATTTTACAATACAAAAGGAATGGGAATTTAAATGATGAAATATATTTAAATTTAAATTTAACGACACTATAATACCTTCATCTCTATTATTTTCCTTGCATTGTGATGCAATAGAAATAATTAAAAAACATCAACTCCAACTCCATGTCTAACATTCGCCTTGATCCACAAGTAGAAGATCTTCTTCGAAGAAGACGCTAAAAAAATCCAAATTTCATTGGCGTCAATGAACCAAAAAAAATATAAAAATAAATGTAGGTACATACAAATACAAAGGGGGAGGTGATTAAATCAAAATTTAAGAGCACAAATTATTACAATTTACAATCGTACCGTGTACCGTCCCATCCCTTGAAATTATAAAAAAACGCGAATTTAATGCATCTTCATTCCCAATCTTTTATCTTGATCTTGTCTTTAAAATGTTTTTGCTTACTTTGCTACTGTTCTCTCTCTCTCTTCAAGATTGCAATGACTGGGCAACTTATAGAGATACAAAAAATTGTATAGGATAATAATATACAATCTTAAAGGGGACGTTGGACTTGCTCTTCCATCCCTTGCATGGTTTTCCACGGTTCATGATTTGAGACTGAATGATGACGAGTTGGTTTAAATTGTAATTTTGTCTTGAGGCCATATCATCCTTAATCTTTTGACTAATCATTATCTTCTCAACTCATCAGGTTCCAGCGGTTGGTCTAGAAATCGGGTATATATACTCATTCAATAAAAAAAACATGTCTTTCATCTTCACAATGGGAGACAATAAGACTTTGATTATACACTCCATTCAATTCAATTCAAAAATTATTATTCATCAATATAAAAAGTGAATGGGGGGATACAGACAAAAAAAAGTGTTTGAAAAATCAAACATACAATCAGAATCATTTTCAACATTTTCATTGTGAATATTTGTTGTATGTTAAATAAAAATGCATTCGTGGTGGCATTCACATTGAAAAATTTATCACTATTTTTTTAAAAGTCTTAATTGAAGGCATACACTTTGCTCATAGATTTAAAAAACTCTTATATTTTATTTTATCTTAACTCCAAAACTCCACCCTCCTCTTCTTCTACAGATACTTCATCTTGACTTTGAACTGGGTTGGGTTGTCTCCTTGTAAATTTTAACATAGTAAAAAAATTCTATAATAGGGATTGTATCTGTAAAAGTTACTCAAATTCCCAATTTATTTTTTAAAAAAGATTAATTCTGTCCTAAATTTCAAGAGTGGATCACACAAAAAAATTTGACTCCCGATGAGCATTCAACATACAATTCCTTTTCAAGTAATTTTTTCTCTTGTGCAGGGGTTGGGGGGTCATAAATTAAAAAATAAAGGGTACAATTACCAATGAAGGAGTAGTGTGTGTAAAATATTATGGTATAATATTCGTAGCCAGTGCCTAATTTGTACTTGAAATTCTTTTTTCTGCAACATTGCTAATTCTCCACAGTTTCCTCTGCTACACACACCAACCAACTCAGTCATTCTTCTTCGAAATTTTTTAATAGACGTTCTAAAAGACATTCCTTACAATTTGTATAGAATGTACATACTTATCTGTACATATACTTTATTATTGTGATATAAATTTCCATGCAAATTCCTTCATGAATAAATTTGATGACATATTTTTACACGTGAAACTATCTAGAGAGGGGGGTTAATTACAGGTATAGGTGATTATTAATGATTCCTTACCAATGGGGGTTTGTTGATCAGAGTGTATTAATATAATTACATATTATTACAAATTATCAACCACATACATACTTTGTACGAGCCAAGCTGCGTAGGATTTATTTTATCAACATGTTGGATATTGGATGCGGTAGTGGTAGTACATTGGCTATATAAAAATATTTTAATAAAGTGTATATACATGTACATCATCCAATAAAGTAAATAAAAAAATTGTAAAGAAGAAAGCTTTAATTTATTTGTCATTTATCATGTTTCAACAAGAAGGAATTCAAGGGGCGAAAAGTGAGCATGTCATAAAATGGCTCTAGAGGAGAAGAAAAAATGAGACAAGATGGTTGCACTTAATGTGATCAAGAGGATGAGATATAAAATATTAAGTCTTGAAGCACATTCAATTCTCTCAGGCTGTGACACAACTGACCCAGTGCGGGTTTGGAACGAGCGTCCAACAGGTTTTTTGTCCCTTTTTTAAAAAAAATGTTTTGCACATCCATTTTCCATTATTACACGATTCATCATCCCAATGTAAATGCTGTAATGGTCAAACATATCAAGTTTTTCCTCCTATTCCCTTTTGGCTCTTTTAATGTGCTGGAGTTTTGAGTTGTGGTTCTTTTATATTAAAATTTTTGCACAGAGAGAGAGAGAGAGACTATTACTTTATAGAGTCTCATGTGTAATCGGTTTTAATGGCGTTAAAGTTGTGGAGTTACTCTGCATGTTGTACATATTTATCTCAAAGTACATTTTTCTGTGGGGACTAATGCATAATATTTGATTGTTGAGAGCTAAGAGGAAAAATAAAATGTTGAGCGTCTCACAAGAGATACTTTTGAGTTGGTGCTTCATTGAATAAAACCGTTAGAATTGGTCTCTTCTTCTTCTTGTTCAGAGAGGGATTGGCCCAGCTGTTTCATGTTTGAAAATGTATTCACATTCCATCTTCATTGTCCCTTTGGGCTTTGGTCCATGTGTGTGACTGTACACAATTTTTATATGCAAAGTTGGAGCATGTACGACCAGCAAACAACTTTTTTTAAAACATATGGACTACAACTTGAAGCTCTTTTACCTCCAAGGAATTTTTTTTTAAAACATTGATTGCACAATATTTTTATTATTATAATCCTCAAATCATTTTTTTTAAAGGTAAAACCCTTTTCATGTAAATCCTACATTTAATTTTTGCACTCAAAAAATCTCTTGAGTAAAATGCAATGTCCAACTTTTGACTTTGATGCAAATTGTAGAGTACTAACCTTCCCCTCTTTTGATGCATTTTTTGGAGGATTTTGTGAGCCCTGTAAAATTCATTTCAAAAACTTTTGTTGATGATCGAGTCTACGTCAACAGTTGAATTTTATTGATGAATTAATTATAATGATTTAATTAATTTACTTCTTTGATTTGAAAGTCATGTTGTAGTTTTTATACGTAAACAAGTCAATAAAATATTTTGGCACACATGCTTTCTATTAAGATTGTGAAAATCACAAAAACGGTTTTATACACTTTTTGATAAATATTTCATTGACAGGCTTTTAAATGGTTTTGTATTTTTTTAACCAGTCTTAATTTTTATCTACTGATCAACGCTCCCCTACATAGACCAAAGGTAAGACTTGAGTTGATTTATTTGTTACATTAAATTGAGAGTTTCAATTTGAGACAGACGATCAACAACGTTTGCCACTTTTGGTAGTTAGTTAATAATAAATTATGTTGTGTGAACGAGTCTTTTGTTTGTTTTTGCAAAAATTACTCTACATTTCAGCTTTGTTTTTACTTGACTGGAATTTTGGGCAATTTGGCTGACATACGACTCAAATTTGTATAATTATAGCTCACAGCTCTGTGAGTCCAACCAGTTGGCACACAGCACTGAATTAAAATAAACGAATTCTAGAGCTGCCCATACATGATAAGATGATTGGATACATATGACACAATAATGGTCTTTTAGATAAAATAATTCATGCTCTTTTATTCATCAACTTGTTGACCATAATTAAGTCTTACTATCCAATAGCAAAGCATTTCAAGCACGTTTGTCCAGAACATTTTCAAAAAGAGAACTTCATAGCTTCATATTTCCATTTTAGTTTGACTTGTCAACATTTCAACACCAAATTCATTTCCTCACAAAGAATTTCCAGTTATTTTAGTACAAAAGAACCATTTCGTTTTCTAAACTGAATTTTTGGTTTTTTCTTTAATAATGAATTAATTCTAAAAAAAATTAATTATGGCGACCAAATTGAGCAACAATGATTGGAAACTGGAGACTAAAATTTCATTTGTGAATACACTTGTACACAATAGACATTCGTCAAAAGTACAAGAGGATAAAAATAAGTGTTGGTTTATGTACTACAAAGTTTATTTTACTTTCACCTACTATTTATGTATAGCCCCCTTCCGTTTTCAAGATTCCGAGACAGGTTTTGTCCTGCATCGAAATAAATTTCAAAGTGTAATGAATATTTGAAGATATAAAAATATTTAAATAATTTTAATTATGAAAAATTAATTAATAATTAATTAATTTTAACAATTATTGTTGTTTCTACTTCAGGGTTTATGCTTTCTCCTACAATGTGCGAGTCTCCTATACATTCGGACTACATTTTTAGGAGGATGGGACTACGTAAAATTGGGAACGGATAGACTGAGTTATTTTGACCTCATGTTTTTAGTTCTTTTGTACGGTTTTGATATCTCCACAAAATTGGCTCTTTGGTTTCATCAGTCAGCATTTCTTGACATTTTTCAGTCACTTGAGAACAGTCCACTCCTCAAAATCTCTACAAAATGGTCTCCACTCAGGGTTTGTCTCTAAAAATAATTTAAATGTACAGTCTGTCCAGTAAAATACATGGCCCATTATTTTTAATTAACAGGTAAAAGTCCTCGTGACCACAATTTGTACAATTTATCTCATACCCTCTGTATTCTACATTTGTCTTGTACTCGGTGTCAATCCATCGGACACTCAAGGCCTTATTGAGGGCATTACAGTGCACACAGAGTCCTTATTTATCCTCCCCGAAGGATGTTTGAGTGGAATGGAATTGTCTTTCATTTTTAAATTTATGGCTACCTTCATTACAATTTATACAAGGTAAAATTGATGGGATTTGAGAAAAGAGTTTTATTTAATTAATTATTAATTAAATTAAATTTTTTAGTGCCTTTTGGCATTATTCTGATGTCCTGGTTTTAGTCAGTACTTTATTTTTTCATCAAGTCTCTTGTGATTTTTTTGATGCACTGAAGAGAGAAGATATTCCACCATTGGAGGTAATTTTTAAAATTTAAATTAAATTGTTTATTTAACTTTAATTTTAAAATTGAATTTTTTTTTGAAAAAAAGGTTTTGACTTACTACGATTTATTTCGAAGTCTCAATAAAAAATTTAATAGAGCGGCTGGATTGGTCACTTGTGTTTTTTTGACTTATCCTCTGTCCTACTATGCAACTCATTTGGTGGATATGCTGAATGATTCTGAAATTATGAATCGTTTTAGTATGTGCATTTACATGGGGAATTTATCAGTGACGGCCATACTTGCCGCCAAAATTCATCTAATGGTAAGTGTACCAATTAATTAGTGAAAATTAAATTTTTAAAAAGTGGACAAAATTATTGCAGTGCAAGTACATGAAAAATTGGTTGTGGAAACAAAATTCTGTACTGGATATTCCCATTCAACAATTTAGTCTCATTTTATTTGAACTCAAGAATGAAAGTTTGGGAGTTAATGGATTCTTTACGATAACCATGAGTTTTGCTGGAGAGGTGAATTAAATTCATATTTTGTAACGTTTTGATTTTTTTTTTTTGATTTTTTTACAGGTAGTTAATCTTCTTCTCACTCTTACAATTATTACAGTCCAGTTTAAAATATTTGAGGTCACGAGAGAAGGTTAATTTTATGATTATATTTCATTGTACTTTTAACAATAAATTAATAATTTTTAAACAATAAATATTGTGAGAGTACAGTGAGCAAAAGAATAAACTTAACATTTCTACTTGAAACACTTACTCAATTAGTATAATTTGAAAATAATTATTTCATAAAGACAGTGATACAAATGTGTACTTGTAAAATAAAAATTATTGGTGACGCAAACAATCAATTGGTAAATTAGAAATAAAACTGGGGAAAATAACGAATCAGTTTAAAGCACTCTTGTGTAAAATGACAGAGAATTTTAAAAGTTTTCGAAAATCTTAATTGTACATTCACTATTCCATAATTTTGACTCAAATAATATTTACAATTAACTTCAGTGGAATGATTTAATGGGGGTCCACGTGAACTATGTTAAAATGAAGAAGAGTGACGAGAGGAAGGTCCCTTATTTTGGAAATGAAAAATAATTCCAAACCAAAAAACTGGAATGATATTCTTGTCGTTTCCAGTTTGATGGTCGTTGTGTAAAGTAATTTCTTGTTGTTCAGGCACATGAAAATTGGTTTATTGAGAATGTTTGCCTGTGAAATGGTTCGTGGGATTGTTTTGAGATTCCTACGAAATTCGGAGGAAATCAAAATAATTACGGGTGCTTACATGGATTGTGAAGGGAGGAGGTTGGCAGTAACATCAAGTTTATTCTTTTTAAATTAAATTAAAATATTCCTCAAAGTTACCTCAACTCCACACAATCTCCTTCAAAGTTGATCAAAGAAAATTGTGAGTAAAATTTGTTTTTGGATAACATTTATTTTTTCATCCTGTTGGATAAATTTTATTTGAATAATTTAATGTTGCCTTCGTGCCAGCAAGTTTATGGAAAGAAATTTTTTTAAATATTTTATTTAACTGATTGTTGATTGGATTTGATGGAACGAGTCAAAGATGCAGTCCACTGCATCTTTGACTCGTTCTATCAAGTCCAAGACAATCGAATCGTCGCTCTTCCTGTCCTTCTCGTCATCGTCGGCATTCTTGCCAATTCTTGTCGACAGTTGGTGTGAAAAGTTTCCACTTGACTTTCCGGACTGTGCCCGTTGTGTGGGTGCACAAGTCGACCGGACGATGGAAAACGGTGCATTTTTAAAATGAACCGACGGTGTTGTTCCTGTATTGTTGGGCCATTACTAGATAACTTAACAACTTCAACTCGGGGCGGTAAGGTCAACATGATACTTTGGTAATTAATTTCATCTGAATTTTTTTCTCTCATTCCAGTGTCACGGATGCTGTCCAGAGTCACCAGATTATGGAACTCCCTATGACCCCCTGACAGCCAGCCGACCCGAGTGCTGTTGTTGTCCCAAGAACAAGTCCGGCTGATAAAACAAAGAAAAACTCTTCCTTTCAACTGGGAGTGACAATTTTTGAAAATCAAGACTTGTGTACTCTTAAATTTTTAATTATTTTATGTTTCTGTAATAAAATTTTTAACTTTCATGACCATCTTGAATCATTTCATTTCATTGCTGAAAAATTTTCATCTAAATAATTACACAGTATTTACACAATGATGAGACCGTATGGAGGGGGAGGGTTGTCGAGACTATTTGATAATTTTTGAAAAATTAATTTTCATTGTTCGCCAGTGCAACTCACATGGAATCAGACAAAGGGTAATAATTAAATACAGGCGAGTGGGTTGGTGCATTTATTTCAAATAATTAATTAAATGTAAAGTTATAATCATGTGCAGTTTGTCCATGAAATTTGAATTTGCTATTCATTCCGAACTTGTCCTCTAATTATATTTTTAAATCAGGCATTTCAGTTCCATGAAACAAACGACCAGACAATTGAAGTTTAGGTTGGTTGTGACCCTGAGAAAAGACCACAAAGGGCACTGCATGTCAAATCAAAATTGGGAAGAAAAGCTTATACTTTCTTATACTTGCTTATACTTTGTCTTTGTCTCTTTTTAAGTTGTAAAGAGTTGAATGGCAGAGCTCACAGAATGGAGACGCTTGAAAGAGAAAGATTATTTTGTCCATGAAATCAGAGTGTCCAAGTTCTCGTACAGTTTCATGAGCGGAGAAAGTGATTGAGAAAATGGAAATCCTTTCTTTTATCAAATTTTCTTACATGTCGAGGCATATCTTGTTCCACTTGTCATAAAATTGTTGGTTTTGAGTCGGGACTGGGTCAATTGTGTCCAAAATGAGAGCCGGATCCTCGAATATAATTTTACTGGAATAGATGGACAACATTGTGAGTATAGTGATTTGTATATTATTCCATATAATGGGCAATAAATAAAATGTTTACCTTATTTTTTAAGTTTAGTCAATTTTATGCCCTTTCATGTTCCAGCTCTTCTCTCTCAGAAGAGATTCCATAAGAAGCTCAAGCAACAAGCAACAAGTGGCTTTCAAGTCTTCAAAAATATTATCGTCTTTGGTAAATTAAGACTCATAAATGTCTTCCATGGTTTGGCAGATACGTTAAAGGATGAATGATCAGAATTAAATCATAACGTACGTAGTTTAGCATAATTTATTAATTTTTTAGTTAACTATTGTAACAGGTTTATTAAAATATATAAGACCAAATGTCTTTTCAGGGATTTTTAGATTAGAAAATGTGAATGAATTTTAAATTGTACATGGAGACTTGCCCACAAAAATATTTTCAAGACTGACAAACGTTGATTAAATATAAATGAGAATTAAATGTTGAAATATTATTTTCATTTATTTTCTCCATGTTCTTGTTTTTTACAATCCATTTCTTCCTCCTCAATCAGACTCAGATTTCCTGAAATTTTTAAATGTCTGGAGGAGACTCTCAAGCCGACTTAAAATTGGTCGGCGACGGCTGAAAATTTTGCCAAAAAATCGGCGGCTAGCCGCGGCGGCGCGGCTAGCCCATGTTAACATTGTAAATTTCTCGGCGGCGGCGGCTAGCCTCGGCGGCTTCAGAGTCTAGTCTGAAGAGGCCAGACATTGGTCAAAAAGTGTCATTATTTGTCTGAAATGATTAATAGGGAGGATTTAACAAACTTGATGTTTTGTAACATCAAAACTTCTTTCATACTCAGGGGAAAGTTTGTGCGCGGGA
>JAQIVZ010001430.1:0-33169 GCA_034700945.1 Arrhopalites spinosus
GACGAGTTGCGGGGTGACCACTTGCTGGGTGACGAAGTTGACGGTGACGAGTTGCTGGGTGACCACATGCTGAAGAATCCTAGTTATTAGATGTAAGATTCAAATTATGTCGTGATATAATTATAGGATGAGCAGTTAAGAATTGAATCAACGTTATTAACTAGATAGTCATCACGTTTTGTTGGTTAATGAAATGATAAAGTTGGAAGACTATTCAGTCATGAAATAAGTCTCTAAAATTGTCTTTGGATTTTGTATAGGTGTGTATGCTAACTCTGAACTGACTGGAAGCGTCTTAATCTGAAGACTAACAAGTTTATCATTTGGCAGTGAACGCCTGCAAGTCGAACAGTTGTCATCAAGGGGAATTGACAGGATCAATCCATTGTGTACACTTGTAACCTGTTAACTGATTTGGCGAAAGTAGAAAATTTATTTCCGATCTAAGGATGAATTATTTAGGACGAGTCATTGGAAATTTGAAAGGTCTTTACAGTGGAATCAATGGAGCAACTCTTACTGGTGCTATTGACGTAGTCATCGTTGAACAAGAAGATGGAACTTTTAAGTGTTCACCCTTTCACGTTCGCTTTGGAAAGCTGGGAGTTCTTCGAAGCCGAGAAAAGGTCAGTGTTTATAGCGTTTATACATAATAAATCATTCTCATCATAGTATTCCTAATGTTTTAAAAAGTTTTCTTTCAATTCTGAATACGTCGAACCTCTTCCTAAAAATTTTTTTTGGTTCTATATTTTTTTAGGTGGTGGATATAGAACTAAATGGAGTGCCAGCTCCAATTCGAATGAAATTGGGGGACAGTGGAGAAGCATTTTTTGTCCAAGAAACATATGACTTTGATTCAGATGATGAAAATTTGGCAACTTCTCCATTACCTGCATCACCTCAATTATCTGACTGTGACAGTAGTCCACGTTCGAGAGGGGAAGAATTAGGGGTAAATAATAATAAAATTCCAAAGTCTTCCACGATTCATGACAATGCAGCAACAATAATTACCAGTCCTGATGAAGTCAATGGTGGTAATGTCAGTCCTACAAAAGAATTTCTTGGTGGCAAGGGAGGTGATGACTCAAAAAATCGTAAAAGAAGAAAGAAGCGAAGAAGAAATCAGGTACAATAATTTATATTGATTGTGTCATTAAATTTGTACATCATTCAAGATGATCAATTAAGTTACATGTATACAATTTAATTTTTTTTAAAAATAGGGCTCAAAGAGTAACATTGTGGTGGATCCGTTAGTACCTCCTCCCGAAGATGTGTCAACAGCAAGTCAAGAGGGAATTTTTAGAATGGATGAGGAAATTAATAAAATGATCAAGGCATTGGATGCATCTGGATATAGTCAAAGTCGCAGTAATCATCATCGTGACTTTTATTCAGATACAGAGGTTGATGTGACCACCACTCCAAATAATTCTCGTCCTTCTACACCCATTCAATCGGACTCTGAGTATGAAATCAAAAAGATTCAACAGGTTTGTCTGCAGCTATTTACTTGTGTGAAGAAAGTCTATTGAACAAATTTTGTAACATACTGTTTTTGGTTAAACTTGTAGCATAATAGTGGAGATGAGGAGGTGGGGAAATGGCCATGGGGTGAATTATATAATCCGAATCCAAATCTTACAGTGGTAAGTACTTTCTAATGATGTGTATATTTTATAGTCAAGGTTCCAGAGGGATATTTATTTCTTTATTGATTATAATGTGAGTAATTGTTATTCATAGAGCGGCTCTCGAACCACTACTGCTCTTGGTACCCCGGCTTCAACCCCAATGGGACCACAACCATCAACTCTGATTCCAGCTAATGACATATCAAGTAAAATTCATTGACTTACATAATACTATAAATTATGTCACATGTCTAGTAGAATGCATGTGCTTTTTATTGTGTTATGAGACCCTTATTAAGAAATTGAGGAATTGATAAATTTCTTCCATGTATAATACAGATAACAACCATTCAGGTCAGTTGTCAACATATTCAAGTGACGATGAAAGTATGCCGGCAGCTGGTAGAGCCGAGAGGAATAAATCCGTATTGGGAAGTATGTTCTCTTTTATGACAAAAAGACATGCTTCTGGAAATGGTGGACCCACTGTAGGTGATTCATCAAGTGGAATTTACCTAGATGATCTCAATTTAGAAAAAATGGACCCCGGTATGTTTTTAATAAAAATAATGACAATCATGATCTTTTTTTTGCTACCTTGCATCATACGACCTCATGCACATACACCTTTACATTATTAAAGTATATTTATTTGTCACAAAAATTCGTAAGATAAAAAAGTTAAGAAAAAACAAAAAAGTATTATTTGTGAGTAGGTAAAATTGACTATCGAGAATAATTAATAATCTCTTTTATTTTTTTTTCATATTGTAATTTCACAGAAGTGGCTGCTTTGTATTTTCCAAATTTTGGCAGAGATGTAAGCATTACAAGAGACTACAGATTAATTTCTAAAAATGTTTTTCCGATTGAATAAAATGTGTTCATAAATTATAATTAATAATTTATTTTTGTTGTTAATAATAATAGTTGAAAGACTCTCCAAGGCGTGAGCAAGATGATGATGTCGAGTCTGGAAACGGAAGCTCGATTGCTCAATCTCCTGCACCTGGATCCTCTCCAAAATCATCCCATGCTTCTATTTATATCGATGAAGAGACTAGACGAGGTGACTTTAACGTTTTAATGGATAAATTTACTGTCTGTGTATATTCCTTATTACTTAATTTTTTTAACATGTGTGTTCCGTATTTTATGCAACAGATGAGAACCTGTCACCTGTAACTCAATTTCCATCAAAATTTGAGGCCATAAGTATTTGTGGTTCAAACTTGGCCCTTTTTGAACAATCTCAACTCACTTTTGATGAACTTATTGAAAATCCAGATATTATTCTAAATACTCCTCCAGAGTCAATCGTCGTTAAATTGGACGGACAATTAGTTCCATGGTCAGTAGCTCTGCCACAGTTACTCTCCACGACATTTTTCAAACGACCTTTACCTTCTCAACTACATGACAGGTGTGAAAAAAACTCTGTTAATTCATAATTACTTGTCTATACGAAACGTACAAAATTATAACAGAGATATAAAATATATGCAGACTCATCGGCCAAAATACAAAGAAGGATGATACAATGATTCTTCCTGGTCCATCACCTGATCCATCTGCAATCCCTGGGGCTAGTAATGGTAAAGATGCAAAGAAAGCCTATTCATGGTTTCCCTGGAGGAGATCAACAGCACCAGAAGGGGAATTGGAGTCACAATTAATGTCTTCAAATTCTCCTCCTCTTTCGGACACGGCCTCAATCAAGGATGAACTTGAAGGGATCACTCCCATGGAAGTTGTGGAAGATGCAGCAGTAAATAGAGAAAATGCAATTAATTTACTCGCTAATGAATCGTCATCATCTTCTGATGAGTCTGAAGGTGGTGGTGGTCTACGACCTCGTGTGTCAAGTACTCAACCATCTCCCTCACACAAACCAGTTCCTGTTCCTCCTCTACTCTTAAATGGGGCCACTAGTATTAATATTGGATCAGAAAAGTATAAGAAATCTCTACGACTTACTTCTGATCAAATTGTACGTTTATTTTTTTTATGCTATCATGCATTATTGTATAGTCTATTCTATACCGTATTCATTAATTTGTAAATTCGTTTTCAACATTAAATTATGTTTCAGATGGCGTTGGATCTTCAATATGGTCAAAATGAAGCGTTGTTCAGTGTCACGTAATACTTTTTAATCATTGAACATAATAACGTAATAAATACAATAAGATGCTCATAACTAAATTATATATCATAGGACTGCCTATCAAGGAACCACGGTGGCTCGATGTCACATTTATTTGTGGCGATTTGATGATCGTGTTGTTGTCTCTGATATTGATGGTATGGTATAAATTTTAATGAAAAGAATTTTAATAAAATTTAGGTGTGTATATTAATTTCAATTAATTTTGATTAAAGGAACAATTACAAAGTCTGATGTTCTTGGTCACATTCTTCCCATTATTGGGAATGACTGGGCCCAGTCTGGGGTTGCTCAATTATTCACACACATTCAGGATAATGGCTATAAAATGTTGTATTTATCAGCCCGTTCTATTGGTAAGTTATAAAAACAAAATTTACTTTTGAATTTTATTGTTAATTTTAATTGAATAGTTTAGACTAAATCACAAATTCAAATACAACTTAAGAGTGGAATTATGAAAACTATTTTTATTTTTAGGTCAAGCTACAACTACTCGCGAATACTTGAGATCAATTAAGCAAGACGATGTGACCCTTCCTGATGGACCTTTACTTTTAAATCCAACCTCTCTCATGTCTGCTCTTCATCGAGAAGTAATTGAGAAGAAACCAGAGGAATTTAAAATCGCTTGTCTTCGTGACATTCAGGTATATGATTGTTCTATGATTCGATAATCTGCAAAAATTTTAATTTTTTTAATCTTATACTCAACATTAAATTTGATTTACAGACTTTATTCCCAATGAATCCTTTCTATGCTGGCTATGGAAATAAAATTAATGATGTCTGGGCCTATCGTGCCGTAGATATTGCCATCCCAAGAATTTTTACCATCAATCATAAAGGAGAACTTCGTCATGCCCTCACCAACACATTTCAATCCTCGTAAGTTTATTCTTATATTTTACTCTGAATTCTTCATGCTGATGTAATTTATGTAGTACGATTTTATGAAATACTTTTGGGTTTGAAAAGGAGAAAAATGGTGTGGAATAATATGATTTTATAATTGTCTTTCCAAATGTAGATACACGAGTCTTGTGGAGTTGGCTGAATTTATTTTTCCAGCATATAAAATTTTATATCCTGTCCTAACGGAAGACAAGGAAGAGTCTAGTCAAACTCATACATTTAGTACAACGGATGGTTTCAGTTCTTTTGAATTTTGGAGAAGTCCAGTTCCTGAATTACCTGGGCTTAATGGTGATTCTTGGCCTAGTGCTGTCTTGTCAACTTCATAATAATTGTAAGTGTTTTAACTTTAAAGTTTACATATTATGCATTCAAATATTTAACCAAATTGTCTGAAATTTTTTAGCAGGAAGATATAACGTCAAGCATTGCTGTTGAAGTGTGAAAGAAGAAATTTGTTATTTTCCAAGAACTCTATTGGAAAAACATACTGGATTCTAATTTGTGTGCTACTTGGAACAGTTACTTCTTCCATGACTCAGCTTCCAGCTCTGTTCTGTGTGATAAAATTCCATCACGTTATATAAAGCACCATTACCTCACATTAAGACTAAATTTAATTTATTTGAAGGAAAACGCTTTACAATTGTTATGTAATTGAGTTGCAATTATTTTTAGTTACACAAGAAAAATATTTGCAGAAAATAATGTCATGTCATATAATTTTTAACTGTAGTGTTAAATATAAATGCGTAAAATTCCAGTATGAGATTATAATAGTGATATGATAATTCAGATAATTAGAATTTTGCAGATGATATAGAAATTCTTAAAAAAGTTCAGTGGTATAATTTCGTCAATCACAATTTTTTTCTAATCATTGCTACTCTAAACACTAAATTGTATTATAATCTACATGTTGGCACTTTAGCAGCAGAAAGTAGTCTTTACTTTGTTTTTTTTTGTTTTTAAATCAGACTCCATAATTTATGTAGGTATTAATAAATTAGAATGGTAAGAATTTATTATAATTATGTGCTACAGTGCATATATACATATATATATATACACGTACCAATGGTCGTGATTTTTTCCCCGTATCAAATATGTACCTCTAAATTGTTCTTGAAAAAATTTTAAGTAGTAGCTGTATGTACAATTAATATTGTATAGTTGTGAGTACTCATATACAGCAATTCAGGAAGGATAAAAATAATTTTAAAATGTTGGAGAGAGAAGTAAACACTAAAAACAATGTGAATCACGTGCTAGCATGTGACTGTCAATTAATTTTTGTAAATAGTGATATTCATAATTGTCATGAAAAGTAATTACTAACGATTGTAGACTATAGTGTTGTAAATTACTTGTACAAACAAAATAATTTGGTGGGAGAAATGGAAAATACAATTTGGACTGAAAGTCAGGAAGAAAAATCACAAATATGTTGGAGAGAGAAAGTGTTTTTTTTGTTTATATGGACCTTGTGATGACTTTTGATGTATGACGAATGTAAGATTTGTAGAAATTGTTACCTGTGCTCCTAAAAGTTCTTACAAGTTCATATTCAAGAATTATGGAATTGCTACTCTACACTCGTCAATTAAATTTAATTTATACCTATAGATCATAGGGTACACATGACTGTTATAGAAATTTTTTTTTGTTTTTTTTTTTACAATTTATCAATAGTTAAAATTCGTTGGGATCTCGTTCCTCCAACCATTTGTTTAGCATATAGTACAAATAGTGTTGTTATTGCAAAATCATAATTTCGTTATTGTAGGAAAAAATGGTACGACCTTTACACAAATGTGCGTGTTTTACAATTTATTATCTTTATTTCTTCGTATTATTTACTTATTTAATTACCCCTAGTTTGTCAGAGCGTACGACATAAATAATTAAGCGCATGGATGATAATTGTTAGCTAATAAAGCATAAGTTGTAGATTTCTGTTCAAATAGGTAACTTTAGTATTGAGTTGTGTATTATTTATGAGTAAACAATAATTGATATGTGAAAAATGTTTGTGATACAAAAATAGGAAGCGGTTTGAAAATATACTTTCCTGTAAATAAACACGAAAAATAAAATTGTATACATGTTACATGTATGTACAAAGTCAATTTTTTTTGAAAAATGACGTTCTAATGAATCTCTCATGTCCTTTCAGTTTTCACCATCACAGATGACGAGGATGCAAGATATATTTTAAATGCCAGAATGAGTGTGAGAGATGCATAATAATTCATAAATTGCACACATAGTAAATGTATATATCAGTATCAAACTTTATTAGGATATTTATCTACTCTTTTTTCTTAGTAAAATGTTCAATTCTCTTTTTATACACACCCAACAGAATTTAACTGTTTTATATAAGGGGGGATTTGTTTTGCAAAATATTTAATTTTTTTTAAATAGATATTAATATTTTTCTTACTTGTATTGTATTCTCACGTAACGTGTAATCATGAAAATAGTTTTTTATAAAAAAAATTCTTAAGTATAGTAGGTACAGTACAACAATTACGGTGCCTTTTTTTCTCTTTCATGTAATAATAATAAACGGCTACATTCATCATAAATTCAAAACTTAATTATTGTGTGGAGACAAACATAATTACAATTACATGGCAGCTTTGACCCAATGGTGTTGACATCTGACAAGCCGATATATTTTTCATTTCATATTTTATTTTAGTCTCGTTTCTGTTAGTACGTATAATGCAATAACAATTAATGGCATTTAATATTTTTCGTTGAGGGAGCTCAAATATATAATAATTACTAATATATGGAAAATTTCCATTTTTATTATTTATCTTTCATTTTTTTCAAAAATAGGTAATACTTGGTAAATTATTGTTTAACTATTACCTAGATTAATTTTTTAAAAGTAATGTATTTAATGCAGATTTTTTTTATATGTCGGACGTTGATTTGAATATTTAAATCATTTTTCAGTGATTCATTCATCATGATAGATGTAAATAGGTAGGTAGGACATTAATATTATTTTTTCATTCATCATTGATAAATGACAATTATTACAATCGTCTGGAATAATTTGCAGGTACAAAGATATACAATTTTTACAGGTAAAATTCACCCATTTTGGTGACTACAACGTACAAAAGATTTTAAATATTAATATATTTAAAACTCTATCTATTAATCTTACAATGTAAAAGTATACAATTATGATATATATTTAGTATTGTATTTCATCATTCAAATCTCCCATGAATTAATTTAAATTCAATTTAATTAAAGATGATATTACAATTATCGTCATCAAATATTTTTTTTTATAAACTAGGAATCATTAACACAGCAAACATTAAACAGCACATGTGACGACGAGGTCAAAAAAAACAAATCTAAAGCAAAAAGATCAACAATAATAATTAATTAATTAATATTAACGTGCATTGGGTGGGATTCTTGCAAGACTCAAAAAAATTTTTTGTTTTAAAAACTATAATCTTTTTTGTTTAACCGTAATTTCACTATATTTGCTATAAAATAATTATTAACATAAAAAAAGTTTAAAATTAATTTTTTTTACTATGTAGTATAAATTGACTTAATTCATCTGTCTACTATTAAATTAACTATTATTAATTATTGTGTCTAGTGGCTAAACTTTAGCCAACATTACAGATATAAAATGAATAAAATTTAAAACTAAAAAATATTTTTAAAGATTTTCACATAACGTTATACAATCCTAGGAAAATAATGTGTACAATTAGTTAACTCATCGGCTTGAAATATATAATCAACTAAATTTTATTTCTAGGTTATCCAACTAATCTAAATTAAATATTTATATATTTGCATGAGCAGTAATTCTCTGATATTCACATGTACTGTAAATTGTAGTACTAACGTAATTGGAATAGGAACGTTTTTTTGTTGTAACTGAAATTAAAATCGTACAAAAAACCGACAAAATGTAAATATTCTTACTTAGTATGATATATATACACAATTGTATTTCTTTTACCCTTATTTATATTGAGTTAAGAGCTCATTGTGAATTAATAGAGTTGGAAAAAATATATTTATAATGTATTATTGGCGTCCAAGAAAAATCGATTTGATTCATTATCAAAATTTTTAATTCCATTTTTTCCAGTGAGTCTATGCCCCTTGCCACTTCCATGTTTCCTCTTTTCCTTGACAAAAGAGCGTATAAAAATTCTTCTTCAGGGTACAAAGGTGACAAAGATGCGACGCATCGTCTGGATATTTTTATTTTTTTTTTGTTCTTTTCTTTCATACAATCTTAATACAATTAGTGCTGTCTTCTCCTCCTCATTTATCATCTCTACCATAAAATATTATTATTATACATAATATAGAAAACTATTAAGAATAACAATTTTATTCGTTATTTATTTATTAATACATGAATAATAATTTCATTTTGGTTTGTATTTTAGTGTTATAACTTATAAGCTTCATTTCAGTAAAAATTCTTTTCCCTTTTTGAGCAGAACGAAGATGACGGGAGAGTTTTCTCTTTCTTTCTTTTTTTACTTTCTCTCTGTGAAAAAAAAAACTTTCCCTATCATTTCCTTTCCATTGTTTTCGTGTTTAAAATTATGATATACTTTTTATGATATTTATAATTCATCATATTTAAATCTCATTCCAACTTGTCTGTCCTCTTTCCATTTCCCATTCAAAATATTGCGATGCAAGAGAACTTATGGGACGGACAAAAAGGGGGAGGGAGGGGGGTATAGAATAAAGAGAATAATTAAAATTTTCTATTTAAGGTATATCGAATTTCCAAGAGAATCATCATAACAATAATCATCATCAGGATTGTACACTTACACTCATACTCAAAACCCTGAAGCATCGTCGTCTCGTATCACAATTAATTTCGTTTTTTTCTCCTCTTTTTTTTAGTTTTCTCTCTGAGGAATCGTGTGACAAGATTCGTAGTCATCGTTTAAAAATTAAAAACATTTTATAATATCCGGTTTTTATATATTATGTAAATATAGAGTAAAATTATTATTACTATTAGCCTTTCACAATCAGATATAAATAATAGAATACTATACACATGTCAGCATAAATTTTAATTATTATTAAATTCTTATGAAATCAAAAAGGAAAAACTATGTAACAATTATATGCTCAAATAATACTACTAAAAATTATCATAAAAATTAGTACACTGACAATAATTAATAAAACAAACAAAAAAAACTGGTAAAATGGGTAAAATACTTGCATTGTTGTCGTACGTCTGTGTCTTATTACATTTGAATGCTAAAATTAGCTTTCTGTAGCGTAAAAATTATAATTCGTAATTTTAATATATATTTATTTACGAAAGATGCTGTCAAATTAATTTAAATGGTATGTACAACATAAAGTAATAAGTACTTGGTCTAATATATATAAATAATAAAGAGGAGACTTTTTTTTTGCTTGATAATTTTTCTTTTTTGAATAAAATGATACTATTCAGTATAAAGATCACAACGAGCGACGGAGTGAAATGTAGCCAAGGATTCGAAAAAAAATAAAAAAAGCAACAAGAAAAAGTGTGCTCGTCCAGTAAGGAAGCCAACTAAGACCATCACGGCTCAACAAATCTAGAAAAAAAAATAATTTGAATTTATATTATGAATTTTTAATTAATTACATTTAATATAATTGAAACATGTATAGGTAAGTATTTTAAGTAAAATTTACCTTTGGCTGGAATGAAATAGTCTACATTGGATGAGTCTGACCCAGGGTCCGTTGTATTTCCAAAGCTAGGACAACCTTCAAATCTGGTGTCAGTTTTGGCACATAAAATTTGTTCACCAATATGATACTCCAGTAGTTGCATGTTCCGATAACCGTGGTACACTAGCGAGATTGTCTTGAGATATGAAGGAACCTACAAATACATGTATTAGAATTAAAATTAATTAATTAAGTTTTATGGCTAAATTGATGTAATTAAGAGGAGGGGACTCTCACATTATTGGCAAGGTAGCCACCAAGAAGTTGAGCAGCTAAAGTAAACACGGCGGCAGCCGTGACAGAGGCTGACAAATTAAGGGCCGCTCCAAAGAAAAGCCCTGCACTCTGAGCTGCTAGAGATGCCAACATTTGAACAAACAGTAAGCCAAAGAATGCCACAACACTCCCCCCAAGTAATGGATAGGCTACAGCTAAATACACGGACGGCAAAACTATGACAAGTGGAGCTTCCCCTATCATTTTGGCCACTAGAATTTACAATTTAAATTCACAAATTAATTTTTCTAGTAAAAATTTCATTGCATTTTTAAGTTGTCTATGAATTAATATTAATTATAGAAGTACCATAGTACGCTGATAATCGGTATGCTCCGGAAAGTCTTTCTTTCTCAACTACAGCTCTCTCACTAGGAACTATAAAGGGAAAAAGTATAAAATTTTCAATTATTTTTATGACAAAATTTCCATTATTTTTTTTGTTCATTATTTCGAAAAATAGTTGACTTACATGAAGCCAAGGCTCCAAATAGTGCAAAAAGCATCCAATAAGTTGTTGAGAAAAACATGAATCCTTCCAAATCACTTAAAGCTTCTTCTTTTCTCTCCGTCTGTAAAAAATGAAAAAAAAATTGAATTAATAATCAAAAAATACAAAGAATTTTTTTTATTAAAATAAGAAGAATGAAATATTGTTTTAGTGTTAAATTATATTTAAAATGTTGCAATAAATTTAATGGAAAGTTTATATGAGTGTAAATGACATTATAAGCCTAGCTAATAAATTCCAAGAGTATGAAAATGTAGAATGAACCATAACCTACATACATAATTAATAAATTCTCTCAGTTACAGAGTTGACTTGTACAGTGAATTTAACTGTCATTTAAATCCCTGCTCTTCTCTTTGTATTGTGTGTCAACTGACATTGACATTTTTATTGAAGATTGCACCATCCACATATTTTTGAGTTAAAGAGGCCATTGCCATGCCCTGTCATGCATTTTCCATTTAGAAGGGTGTCAACGGGTAGAATTTAATTAATTTTTGTCTGTCAGTGAAACATCATTGACTCTTTTTGCTTGCCTATCTGTATACTCAACATTTTATAGAGTAAGCATTTTACATGACTTTGAGTGCCAATAACCAACGACTACTTGTTCAACTCCTTCATTCATCATTCATTATTTTACATTTTAAAACTTGCCAACCAAGTGACAATAATTAAGTGTGAAGTTCATCATCAAGAGAGAGAGAGAGAGAGACGTAATGGAAGTTCAAGTGCATCTTGAATTACTGCTTGATGATATGCTGATGAGACTACACAAGATTCTACTTTGTCTTGTTATATTATGTGCAAATGACTGTACACCTTAGAAAGAGTATCTAATTGGTTGACATGAAATTTCATTGAAATATTCATCCATGAATTATAGTTTAAGTAATTGACTGTCTGGATATTTTACATCTTGTACAATCCTTCCATTGTTCTCCCCACTCTTAAACTACCTTTATGTAAATATAATGTCATCTCTCTCTCTCTTGTGCATTCTTCACAATCATTAAAACTCTGACAAAGGTACATTGTTGACTTTGAATTATTATTGAGTTGGTCCGGTTTGCGTAGAAGAATAAGACACGGGTATTTTTTTATCATGCCATAATTAATTCCCTACAGTCTTATTAAAATTAAAAAAGTATGGACAAAAAAATGGTTTTTTATGTACCTTGAGCCAGATCAGTCCTGCCATAATAGCCAATGCAAGAGTTTGAAGCCAATTTAATTTGGATAGCATGCGAGGGCGAGCTTCACGGAAATTACGAGCGGCTATAGATAATTTTACAAAAAAAAATTATTATTAATTTTAATGACCATTAATTATTAAGTATCCTTTTCCATAATTATACTTTCAAAATTTAATTTTGGCGCAAACACATGTCCTATACACCAAAATGTTCGTCTAGACCTAGAAAGACCAAATCCGCAGTCTCCTCCAGGATCCTCACTTTTGAAATTTTGAAAATTAAAAAACTGAAATTTTTCGAAATTTTGAAATTTTGACTTTTTTACAAATATTGTGATGAAATACCTTTTTGAAATCCCTACTGCACTTAGAAAACAATGGCCCACTTTGTTTTTTAATTTGAGTTTGAAAAAAAATTAAAAAAAATTATTTTATTGAATTAAAAAAAATCTTAGAAGAGGGGTTCTAAGCGCGCCAACGTTTAAAAAAATTTCTATGACTTTTTTATGTAATTTTATTAAGTCAATGAATCAAAACATGGTTCTTCAAGTCATACTTTAAATCTGTACACTCGTAGTAGGATAGACGAACATTTTGGGTCATTTAGGCAGTATTAGCCACAGACAACTTAATTGTCGGCTGAAATTGTAAACACCAACTACAACATGTGTTTGTTAATTGTGATTAAGTTCCCCGAGGGCAAGGGCCCGGCAGGGGCAACTTGTTACAGAATATTTTTTGTTATGCATCTACTCATTACTCAGTCAGTACAAATTTTTTTGAGGAGCGTACCTAGAACACGAGTTTGCGAAAAGAATGAAGTGGGCCATGTTGATGAGGAAGATTCACTAAAAAGACAAAATTATTGTTTTAATGTTAATACAGTCTCCATTATTTTATGATTTCTGAAGAATTATTAATTATTAATTAAATTTACCTTCTGCTTGAGTTGCTTTGTATACTAACGTAATTATTTGCATTTCCATTAAAGTCATTCAAATCACCTTTTGCGGACGGTATCATATGGAATGCGTTGACATGATTGTTCCAACCTGTCAAAATTAAAATAGTTCTAATTAAATTACTTGCATAATATAATATATATTACTATCTATTTAATTTAACTTGAATTATAAAAATTTACCTGCCAATACTCGTCCCTTTTCATTCTTTAGTTGTTCCACTGTACAAATAAATAAAAAACTAGATTAATACATAATCAGTTTAGTTTTTTTAACTAATGGAATTATGGAGTACTTGAAATGTAAAGTTAAATTTTCCTTATGCTACACATTAGCCCAAATTTCCACAAATTCTATTTTTATTCCTGCACATTCCAATCCCATGCAGAAAAATACGGGATTTTACAAGAATTTCAAAGTACAAGAGGTCATGTTCCTCATATAAAAAAAATCCTTGTCCACGTCATTCGAGGCTATCAAATTTTGACACAGAAAGGAAATACGAGGGAATCTTGAGACTCAAGTAGGATCATTGACATGCTCATAAATCTTGCTCTATAGGCAATTCTCATAAACGATTTGAGAGACAAAGACCATTTACCAAATGGGTGACCGCACTCCACTTTAAGTCAATATTCAATCAGTCCCACAAAAGACATTTATCACAATTGAGTCAGACGGAAATAAATGTATCCTCAAAGTTATTGCATAAATTATTTATTTCAATCGAGTACAATTCCATTCAACAAAAAGAAGCCTCTTTCTTTGTGCTTAGTAAATGCGCATCATGTTGTATAGAATTCAAGCATCAATTATTCAATTGGTATTATCCCAGACCCAACATAATAAAATTGTGATCGTTCTACTAACACACAAATCTTTGGTACGGACAATTGACGTTTTTTTTTGGTAATGGATACGTGCGGGTGTCAAAAGTTTATCTTGCGTATACACGCACTTTAATCATCATACAGATGACGATGAGGATGAGCTACTCACGCAGTCAAGGACCCTTGATTTAATATAAAAAGTTTTAAATTGTTGATTCCATTTTAACCTAAATATTTTCATAAAGTGGACTACGTACACGTGGGCAAAGTATAACATAAGAAAAATTACTTATGTAAAATATTTTGCGTCATTTTTCTTCACTTACAGATAAAGTCGGCTGGATTGTAATGTGGAGATATGTGGAGACCCAAGGAAGAGAAGTGGGATATCACGTGGCTTGCTTGACCAAAATAGGCAGTCTAAAATAATTAATTTATCATTAAATAATAATTCTTGTCAAATTTAATTTTCAAGGTGTCCAGCCTTGAAATTTAGAAAAATGAGAACAATTTTCTCGAAAAAAGAATAGAAATCAACAAAACTCATTTGAATCATTAAATTTTGTCAACTTTTCTTCATCTCATCAAAATAATTAGATTTGTGTGTGCACCTTGCACATAAATTTAGTAATTTTACCTGGCCATCTGAAAGAAGTAGAAGCCGGTCAAATAAATGGAATATTTTTGAGGAAGGTTGATGGACTGCAAGGACGACGCTCTGAAAATAAATAATGGGAAGAGAGAGACATGTTTTAAAACTGAAATGTCATATATAAATTTCATGCAAATTTAATATAATATTCGTTCGAGTTGAGAATAATAAAATAAAATGTCATTAATTTATTTACCTTTGCTTCTTTGAATGCATAGTCTTTGAGCATTAACATTAAGTGTGAGGCTATACAAAATGAAAAAAATGGAGTTCTTATTAGGAATTTAATTAATTATTTCTCTCCAACCGTGTCATTATAATTTATAATGACATTTTACATAAATAAAAACTAACAACTCACCTGTGCAAGAATCCAAACCGGATGTTGGTTCCTATATAAAAAAAAGTAAAAAAGAAAATTTGGGTAAAGTTTAGGAGGCACATGAAAAATGACTTTTTTCTACATTTCATCTTCATTCCATGTTCCACTCTCTTTTTTTTGCAATAATACGTGCAACAAAAAAGAAGCTTTATTTCACTGCATTGTAATTTTTCACATGTGTGTTCCCCATGACATATTCCCTAGCACAAATTTTGACTACCCGTTAGTTGCATACTTTCTCCTCTAAAATGACAGATTCTCATATGAATTGTCCTGAATTTTTTGTACACCCTTAAAATTTACTAGTGAAAGTCTTGTCTCTCTAAAAAAACAATGGATGGGAAGAACTCTACAAAATTCATGACCTTTCAGCTTCACTGTGAATACACAATGCCACATATCTGTAACATGGTGTCTATACGATATAGTGTACACTGTACAGCAGGAAAATTTTTGCTTGGAGCAGATTCCCGTGTCTCTCTCTCTCTCTCGGGTTATAAAATAAACAAAATGTGAACCCAATCTCCACACTAGAAAGTCTCCATATGACACCACACAAAGGAAAGCATGCACAAGTGCATGAACTCACAGTCAATCGATAGCCTCTTCTGGGGTGGCTTTTGTCAGACAAAAAGTCTTTGTCTATCACAGAATGCCAAGTTTGTGAGCAAAAAAAATGTCTTTGCCTTCAAGCTTTAGACAAAATTTGCAACAACATAAAAAATAATTATATTCTGTGCATAAATTTACAAAGTATGTACATACCGGTAGTAGTATCTGTATAAGACTCACTCCACGAGTTCTCTCAAAAATGAAAATTTGTTGTGGAATCGAATATTGCAACCGTTCAGATAGGTTAGACTAGGGTTCAAATAGAAGGAATCCGTTGGAATTTTTTCAAAAATTCTTAAGGGGCCTGTGCAGGGCCCTTTTGAAGTTCACTTTTTTTGCTGAGCTAAAAGTGATTTGAGAGAAAACGGTTCGACAGAATTGGCTGAAATTTGGTGTGGACGTTCTCTGGACTCATATCTGAGGACCATTTTTTTGTTTAGGCTGTACGAGGTCACCGGTGACCTCCACAGGTCATCAAAAACGGCTAAATTGACCTCAAGCAAAAATTTTTTTTTATTTATGAGAACACTTTTACTATAGGTAAAAAGTGATTTTAAAACTTTTTTGCGTCTTTATTTTTTTTCATTTAGACTCTCCTTTCCGAAATATGGCCCCTTTCTTTGCCAAAATAGAGGCCTCTCGGCGAAAAGAAAGGGGCCATATTTCGGAAAGGAGGACCTAAATGAAAAAATATTTGCTAATACTTTTTGCCGAGAGGCCTCTATTTTGGCAAAGAAAGGGGCCATATTTCGGAAAGGAGAGTCTAAATGAAAAAAAATAAAGACGCAAAAAAGTTTTAAAATCACTTTTTACCTATAGTAAAAGTGTTCTCATAAATAAAAAAAAATTTTTGCTTGAGGTCAATTTAGCCGTTTTTGATGACCTGTGGAGGTCACCGGTGACCTCGTACAGCCTAAACAAAAAAATGGTCCTCAGATATGAGTCCAGAGAACGTCCACACCAAATTTCAGCCAATTCTGTCGAACCGTTTTCTCTCAAATCACTTTTAGCTCAGCAAAAAAAGTGAACTTCAAAAGGGCCCTGCACAGGCCCCTTAAGAATTTTTGAAAAAATTCCAACGGATTCCTTCTATTTGAACCCTAGTCTAACCTATCTGAACGGTTGCAATATTCGATTCCACAACAAATTTTCATTTTTGAGAGAACTCGTGGAGTGAGTCTTATACAGATACTACTACCGGTATGTACATACTTTGTAAATTTATGCACAGAATATAATTATTTTTTATGTTGTTGCAAATTTTGTCTAAAGCTTGAAGGCAAAGACATTTTTTTTGCTCACAAACTTGGCATTCTGTGATAGACAAAGACTTTTTGTCTGACAAAAGCCACCCCAGAAGAGGCTATCGATTGACTGTGAGTTCATGCACTTGTGCATGCTTTCCTTTGTGTGGTGTCATATGGAGACTTTCTAGTGTGGAGATTGGGTTCACATTTTGTTTATTTTATAACCCGAGAGAGAGAGAGAGACACGGGAATCTGCTCCAAGCAAAAATTTTCCTGCTGTACAGTGTACACTATATCGTATAGACACCATGTTACAGATATGTGGCATTGTGTATTCACAGTGAAGCTGAAAGGTCATGAATTTTGTAGAGTTCTTCCCATCCATTGTTTTTTTAGAGAGACAAGACTTTCACTAGTAAATTTTAAGGGTGTACAAAAAATTCAGGACAATTCATATGAGAATCTGTCATTTTAGAGGAGAAAGTATGCAACTAACGGGTAGTCAAAATTTGTGCTAGGGAATATGTCATGGGGAACACACATGTGAAAAATTACAATGCAGTGAAATAAAGCTTCTTTTTTGTTGCACGTATTATTGCAAAAAAAAGAGAGTGGAACATGGAATGAAGATGAAATGTAGAAAAAAGTCATTTTTCATGTGCCTCCTAAACTTTACCCAAATTTTCTTTTTTACTTTTTTTTATATAGGAACCAACATCCGGTTTGGATTCTTGCACAGGTGAGTTGTTAGTTTTTATTTATGTAAAATGTCATTATAAATTATAATGACACGGTTGGAGAGAAATAATTAATTAAATTCCTAATAAGAACTCCATTTTTTTCATTTTGTATAGCCTCACACTTAATGTTAATGCTCAAAGACTATGCATTCAAAGAAGCAAAGGTAAATAAATTAATGACATTTTATTTTATTATTCTCAACTCGAACGAATATTATATTAAATTTGCATGAAATTTATATATGACATTTCAGTTTTAAAACATGTCTCTCTCTTCCCATTATTTATTTTCAGAGCGTCGTCCTTGCAGTCCATCAACCTTCCTCAAAAATATTCCATTTATTTGACCGGCTTCTACTTCTTTCAGATGGCCAGGTAAAATTACTAAATTTATGTGCAAGGTGCACACACAAATCTAATTATTTTGATGAGATGAAGAAAAGTTGACAAAATTTAATGATTCAAATGAGTTTTGTTGATTTCTATTCTTTTTTCGAGAAAATTGTTCTCATTTTTCTAAATTTCAAGGCTGGACACCTTGAAAATTAAATTTGACAAGAATTATTATTTAATGATAAATTAATTATTTTAGACTGCCTATTTTGGTCAAGCAAGCCACGTGATATCCCACTTCTCTTCCTTGGGTCTCCACATATCTCCACATTACAATCCAGCCGACTTTATCTGTAAGTGAAGAAAAATGACGCAAAATATTTTACATAAGTAATTTTTCTTATGTTATACTTTGCCCACGTGTACGTAGTCCACTTTATGAAAATATTTAGGTTAAAATGGAATCAACAATTTAAAACTTTTTATATTAAATCAAGGGTCCTTGACTGCGTGAGTAGCTCATCCTCATCGTCATCTGTATGATGATTAAAGTGCGTGTATACGCAAGATAAACTTTTGACACCCGCACGTATCCATTACCAAAAAAAAACGTCAATTGTCCGTACCAAAGATTTGTGTGTTAGTAGAACGATCACAATTTTATTATGTTGGGTCTGGGATAATACCAATTGAATAATTGATGCTTGAATTCTATACAACATGATGCGCATTTACTAAGCACAAAGAAAGAGGCTTCTTTTTGTTGAATGGAATTGTACTCGATTGAAATAAATAATTTATGCAATAACTTTGAGGATACATTTATTTCCGTCTGACTCAATTGTGATAAATGTCTTTTGTGGGACTGATTGAATATTGACTTAAAGTGGAGTGCGGTCACCCATTTGGTAAATGGTCTTTGTCTCTCAAATCGTTTATGAGAATTGCCTATAGAGCAAGATTTATGAGCATGTCAATGATCCTACTTGAGTCTCAAGATTCCCTCGTATTTCCTTTCTGTGTCAAAATTTGATAGCCTCGAATGACGTGGACAAGGATTTTTTTTATATGAGGAACATGACCTCTTGTACTTTGAAATTCTTGTAAAATCCCGTATTTTTCTGCATGGGATTGGAATGTGCAGGAATAAAAATAGAATTTGTGGAAATTTGGGCTAATGTGTAGCATAAGGAAAATTTAACTTTACATTTCAAGTACTCCATAATTCCATTAGTTAAAAAAACTAAACTGATTATGTATTAATCTAGTTTTTTATTTATTTGTACAGTGGAACAACTAAAGAATGAAAAGGGACGAGTATTGGCAGGTAAATTTTTATAATTCAAGTTAAATTAAATAGATAGTAATATATATTATATTATGCAAGTAATTTAATTAGAACTATTTTAATTTTGACAGGTTGGAACAATCATGTCAACGCATTCCATATGATACCGTCCGCAAAAGGTGATTTGAATGACTTTAATGGAAATGCAAATAATTACGTTAGTATACAAAGCAACTCAAGCAGAAGGTAAATTTAATTAATAATTAATAATTCTTCAGAAATCATAAAATAATGGAGACTGTATTAACATTAAAACAATAATTTTGTCTTTTTAGTGAATCTTCCTCATCAACATGGCCCACTTCATTCTTTTCGCAAACTCGTGTTCTAGGTACGCTCCTCAAAAAAATTTGTACTGACTGAGTAATGAGTAGATGCATAACAAAAAATATTCTGTAACAAGTTGCCCCTGCCGGGCCCTTGCCCTCGGGGAACTTAATCACAATTAACAAACACATGTTGTAGTTGGTGTTTACAATTTCAGCCGACAATTAAGTTGTCTGTGGCTAATACTGCCTAAATGACCCAAAATGTTCGTCTATCCTACTACGAGTGTACAGATTTAAAGTATGACTTGAAGAACCATGTTTTGATTCATTGACTTAATAAAATTACATAAAAAAGTCATAGAAATTTTTTTAAACGTTGGCGCGCTTAGAACCCCTCTTCTAAGATTTTTTTTAATTCAATAAAATAATTTTTTTTAATTTTTTTTCAAACTCAAATTAAAAAACAAAGTGGGCCATTGTTTTCTAAGTGCAGTAGGGATTTCAAAAAGGTATTTCATCACAATATTTGTAAAAAAGTCAAAATTTCAAAATTTCGAAAAATTTCAGTTTTTTAATTTTCAAAATTTCAAAAGTGAGGATCCTGGAGGAGACTGCGGATTTGGTCTTTCTAGGTCTAGACGAACATTTTGGTGTATAGGACATGTGTTTGCGCCAAAATTAAATTTTGAAAGTATAATTATGGAAAAGGATACTTAATAATTAATGGTCATTAAAATTAATAATAATTTTTTTTTGTAAAATTATCTATAGCCGCTCGTAATTTCCGTGAAGCTCGCCCTCGCATGCTATCCAAATTAAATTGGCTTCAAACTCTTGCATTGGCTATTATGGCAGGACTGATCTGGCTCAAGGTACATAAAAAACCATTTTTTTGTCCATACTTTTTTAATTTTAATAAGACTGTAGGGAATTAATTATGGCATGATAAAAAAATACCCGTGTCTTATTCTTCTACGCAAACCGGACCAACTCAATAATAATTCAAAGTCAACAATGTACCTTTGTCAGAGTTTTAATGATTGTGAAGAATGCACAAGAGAGAGAGAGATGACATTATATTTACATAAAGGTAGTTTAAGAGTGGGGAGAACAATGGAAGGATTGTACAAGATGTAAAATATCCAGACAGTCAATTACTTAAACTATAATTCATGGATGAATATTTCAATGAAATTTCATGTCAACCAATTAGATACTCTTTCTAAGGTGTACAGTCATTTGCACATAATATAACAAGACAAAGTAGAATCTTGTGTAGTCTCATCAGCATATCATCAAGCAGTAATTCAAGATGCACTTGAACTTCCATTACGTCTCTCTCTCTCTCTCTCTTGATGATGAACTTCACACTTAATTATTGTCACTTGGTTGGCAAGTTTTAAAATGTAAAATAATGAATGATGAATGAAGGAGTTGAACAAGTAGTCGTTGGTTATTGGCACTCAAAGTCATGTAAAATGCTTACTCTATAAAATGTTGAGTATACAGATAGGCAAGCAAAAAGAGTCAATGATGTTTCACTGACAGACAAAAATTAATTAAATTCTACCCGTTGACACCCTTCTAAATGGAAAATGCATGACAGGGCATGGCAATGGCCTCTTTAACTCAAAAATATGTGGATGGTGCAATCTTCAATAAAAATGTCAATGTCAGTTGACACACAATACAAAGAGAAGAGCAGGGATTTAAATGACAGTTAAATTCACTGTACAAGTCAACTCTGTAACTGAGAGAATTTATTAATTATGTATGTAGGTTATGGTTCATTCTACATTTTCATACTCTTGGAATTTATTAGCTAGGCTTATAATGTCATTTACACTCATATAAACTTTCCATTAAATTTATTGCAACATTTTAAATATAATTTAACACTAAAACAATATTTCATTCTTCTTATTTTAATAAAAAAAATTCTTTGTATTTTTTGATTATTAATTCAATTTTTTTTTCATTTTTTACAGACGGAGAGAAAAGAAGAAGCTTTAAGTGATTTGGAAGGATTCATGTTTTTCTCAACAACTTATTGGATGCTTTTTGCACTATTTGGAGCCTTGGCTTCATGTAAGTCAACTATTTTTCGAAATAATGAACAAAAAAAATAATGGAAATTTTGTCATAAAAATAATTGAAAATTTTATACTTTTTCCCTTTATAGTTCCTAGTGAGAGAGCTGTAGTTGAGAAAGAAAGACTTTCCGGAGCATACCGATTATCAGCGTACTATGGTACTTCTATAATTAATATTAATTCATAGACAACTTAAAAATGCAATGAAATTTTTACTAGAAAAATTAATTTGTGAATTTAAATTGTAAATTCTAGTGGCCAAAATGATAGGGGAAGCTCCACTTGTCATAGTTTTGCCGTCCGTGTATTTAGCTGTAGCCTATCCATTACTTGGGGGGAGTGTTGTGGCATTCTTTGGCTTACTGTTTGTTCAAATGTTGGCATCTCTAGCAGCTCAGAGTGCAGGGCTTTTCTTTGGAGCGGCCCTTAATTTGTCAGCCTCTGTCACGGCTGCCGCCGTGTTTACTTTAGCTGCTCAACTTCTTGGTGGCTACCTTGCCAATAATGTGAGAGTCCCCTCCTCTTAATTACATCAATTTAGCCATAAAACTTAATTAATTAATTTTAATTCTAATACATGTATTTGTAGGTTCCTTCATATCTCAAGACAATCTCGCTAGTGTACCACGGTTATCGGAACATGCAACTACTGGAGTATCATATTGGTGAACAAATTTTATGTGCCAAAACTGACACCAGATTTGAAGGTTGTCCTAGCTTTGGAAATACAACGGACCCTGGGTCAGACTCATCCAATGTAGACTATTTCATTCCAGCCAAAGGTAAATTTTACTTAAAATACTTACCTATACATGTTTCAATTATATTAAATGTAATTAATTAAAAATTCATAATATAAATTCAAATTATTTTTTTTTCTAGATTTGTTGAGCCGTGATGGTCTTAGTTGGCTTCCTTACTGGACGAGCACACTTTTTCTTGTTGCTTTTTTTATTTTTTTTCGAATCCTTGGCTACATTTCACTCCGTCGCTCGTTGTGATCTTTATACTGAATAGTATCATTTTATTCAAAAAAGAAAAATTATCAAGCAAAAAAAAAGTCTCCTCTTTATTATTTATATATATTAGACCAAGTACTTATTACTTTATGTTGTACATACCATTTAAATTAATTTGACAGCATCTTTCGTAAATAAATATATATTAAAATTACGAATTATAATTTTTACGCTACAGAAAGCTAATTTTAGCATTCAAATGTAATAAGACACAGACGTACGACAACAATGCAAGTATTTTACCCATTTTACCAGTTTTTTTTGTTTGTTTTATTAATTATTGTCAGTGTACTAATTTTTATGATAATTTTTAGTAGTATTATTTGAGCATATAATTGTTACATAGTTTTTCCTTTTTGATTTCATAAGAATTTAATAATAATTAAAATTTATGCTGACATGTGTATAGTATTCTATTATTTATATCTGATTGTGAAAGGCTAATAGTAATAATAATTTTACTCTATATTTACATAATATATAAAAACCGGATATTATAAAATGTTTTTAATTTTTAAACGATGACTACGAATCTTGTCACACGATTCCTCAGAGAGAAAACTAAAAAAAAGAGGAGAAAAAAACGAAATTAATTGTGATACGAGACGACGATGCTTCAGGGTTTTGAGTATGAGTGTAAGTGTACAATCCTGATGATGATTATTGTTATGATGATTCTCTTGGAAATTCGATATACCTTAAATAGAAAATTTTAATTATTCTCTTTATTCTATACCCCCCTCCCTCCCCCTTTTTGTCCGTCCCATAAGTTCTCTTGCATCGCAATATTTTGAATGGGAAATGGAAAGAGGACAGACAAGTTGGAATGAGATTTAAATATGATGAATTATAAATATCATAAAAAGTATATCATAATTTTAAACACGAAAACAATGGAAAGGAAATGATAGGGAAAGTTTTTTTTTTCACAGAGAGAAAGTAAAAAAAGAAAGAAAGAGAAAACTCTCCCGTCATCTTCGTTCTGCTCAAAAAGGGAAAAGAATTTTTACTGAAATGAAGCTTATAAGTTATAACACTAAAATACAAACCAAAATGAAATTATTATTCATGTATTAATAAATAAATAACGAATAAAATTGTTATTCTTAATAGTTTTCTATATTATGTATAATAATAATATTTTATGGTAGAGATGATAAATGAGGAGGAGAAGACAGCACTAATTGTATTAAGATTGTATGAAAGAAAAGAACAAAAAAAAAATAAAAATATCCAGACGATGCGTCGCATCTTTGTCACCTTTGTACCCTGAAGAAGAATTTTTATACGCTCTTTTGTCAAGGAAAAGAGGAAACATGGAAGTGGCAAGGGGCATAGACTCACTGGAAAAAATGGAATTAAAAATTTTGATAATGAATCAAATCGATTTTTCTTGGACGCCAATAATACATTATAAATATATTTTTTCCAACTCTATTAATTCACAATGAGCTCTTAACTCAATATAAATAAGGGTAAAAGAAATACAATTGTGTATATATATCATACTAAGTAAGAATATTTACATTTTGTCGGTTTTTTGTACGATTTTAATTTCAGTTACAACAAAAAAACGTTCCTATTCCAATTACGTTAGTACTACAATTTACAGTACATGTGAATATCAGAGAATTACTGCTCATGCAAATATATAAATATTTAATTTAGATTAGTTGGATAACCTAGAAATAAAATTTAGTTGATTATATATTTCAAGCCGATGAGTTAACTAATTGTACACATTATTTTCCTAGGATTGTATAACGTTATGTGAAAATCTTTAAAAATATTTTTTAGTTTTAAATTTTATTCATTTTATATCTGTAATGTTGGCTAAAGTTTAGCCACTAGACACAATAATTAATAATAGTTAATTTAATAGTAGACAGATGAATTAAGTCAATTTATACTACATAGTAAAAAAAATTAATTTTAAACTTTTTTTATGTTAATAATTATTTTATAGCAAATATAGTGAAATTACGGTTAAACAAAAAAGATTATAGTTTTTAAAACAAAAAATTTTTTTGAGTCTTGCAAGAATCCCACCCAATGCACGTTAATATTAATTAATTAATTATTATTGTTGATCTTTTTGCTTTAGATTTGTTTTTTTTGACCTCGTCGTCACATGTGCTGTTTAATGTTTGCTGTGTTAATGATTCCTAGTTTATAAAAAAAAATATTTGATGACGATAATTGTAATATCATCTTTAATTAAATTGAATTTAAATTAATTCATGGGAGATTTGAATGATGAAATACAATACTAAATATATATCATAATTGTATACTTTTACATTGTAAGATTAATAGATAGAGTTTTAAATATATTAATATTTAAAATCTTTTGTACGTTGTAGTCACCAAAATGGGTGAATTTTACCTGTAAAAATTGTATATCTTTGTACCTGCAAATTATTCCAGACGATTGTAATAATTGTCATTTATCAATGATGAATGAAAAAATAATATTAATGTCCTACCTACCTATTTACATCTATCATGATGAATGAATCACTGAAAAATGATTTAAATATTCAAATCAACGTCCGACATATAAAAAAAATCTGCATTAAATACATTACTTTTAAAAAATTAATCTAGGTAATAGTTAAACAATAATTTACCAAGTATTACCTATTTTTGAAAAAAATGAAAGATAAATAATAAAAATGGAAATTTTCCATATATTAGTAATTATTATATATTTGAGCTCCCTCAACGAAAAATATTAAATGCCATTAATTGTTATTGCATTATACGTACTAACAGAAACGAGACTAAAATAAAATATGAAATGAAAAATATATCGGCTTGTCAGATGTCAACACCATTGGGTCAAAGCTGCCATGTAATTGTAATTATGTTTGTCTCCACACAATAATTAAGTTTTGAATTTATGATGAATGTAGCCGTTTATTATTATTACATGAAAGAGAAAAAAAGGCACCGTAATTGTTGTACTGTACCTACTATACTTAAGAATTTTTTTTATAAAAAACTATTTTCATGATTACACGTTACGTGAGAATACAATACAAGTAAGAAAAATATTAATATCTATTTAAAAAAAATTAAATATTTTGCAAAACAAATCCCCCCTTATATAAAACAGTTAAATTCTGTTGGGTGTGTATAAAAAGAGAATTGAACATTTTACTAAGAAAAAAGAGTAGATAAATATCCTAATAAAGTTTGATACTGATATATACATTTACTATGTGTGCAATTTATGAATTATTATGCATCTCTCACACTCATTCTGGCATTTAAAATATATCTTGCATCCTCGTCATCTGTGATGGTGAAAACTGAAAGGACATGAGAGATTCATTAGAACGTCATTTTTCAAAAAAAATTGACTTTGTACATACATGTAACATGTATACAATTTTATTTTTCGTGTTTATTTACAGGAAAGTATATTTTCAAACCGCTTCCTATTTTTGTATCACAAACATTTTTCACATATCAATTATTGTTTACTCATAAATAATACACAACTCAATACTAAAGTTACCTATTTGAACAGAAATCTACAACTTATGCTTTATTAGCTAACAATTATCATCCATGCGCTTAATTATTTATGTCGTACGCTCTGACAAACTAGGGGTAATTAAATAAGTAAATAATACGAAGAAATAAAGATAATAAATTGTAAAACACGCACATTTGTGTAAAGGTCGTACCATTTTTTCCTACAATAACGAAATTATGATTTTGCAATAACAACACTATTTGTACTATATGCTAAACAAATGGTTGGAGGAACGAGATCCCAACGAATTTTAACTATTGATAAATTGTAAAAAAAAAAACAAAAAAAAATTTCTATAACAGTCATGTGTACCCTATGATCTATAGGTATAAATTAAATTTAATTGACGAGTGTAGAGTAGCAATTCCATAATTCTTGAATATGAACTTGTAAGAACTTTTAGGAGCACAGGTAACAATTTCTACAAATCTTACATTCGTCATACATCAAAAGTCATCACAAGGTCCATATAAACAAAAAAAACACTTTCTCTCTCCAACATATTTGTGATTTTTCTTCCTGACTTTCAGTCCAAATTGTATTTTCCATTTCTCCCACCAAATTATTTTGTTTGTACAAGTAATTTACAACACTATAGTCTACAATCGTTAGTAATTACTTTTCATGACAATTATGAATATCACTATTTACAAAAATTAATTGACAGTCACATGCTAGCACGTGATTCACATTGTTTTTAGTGTTTACTTCTCTCTCCAACATTTTAAAATTATTTTTATCCTTCCTGAATTGCTGTATATGAGTACTCACAACTATACAATATTAATTGTACATACAGCTACTACTTAAAATTTTTTCAAGAACAATTTAGAGGTACATATTTGATACGGGGAAAAAATCACGACCATTGGTACGTGTATATATATATATGTATATATGCACTGTAGCACATAATTATAATAAATTCTTACCATTCTAATTTATTAATACCTACATAAATTATGGAGTCTGATTTAAAAACAAAAAAAAACAAAGTAAAGACTACTTTCTGCTGCTAAAGTGCCAACATGTAGATTATAATACAATTTAGTGTTTAGAGTAGCAATGATTAGAAAAAAATTGTGATTGACGAAATTATACCACTGAACTTTTTTAAGAATTTCTATATCATCTGCAAAATTCTAATTATCTGAATTATCATATCACTATTATAATCTCATACTGGAATTTTACGCATTTATATTTAACACTACAGTTAAAAATTATATGACATGACATTATTTTCTGCAAATATTTTTCTTGTGTAACTAAAAATAATTGCAACTCAATTACATAACAATTGTAAAGCGTTTTCCTTCAAATAAATTAAATTTAGTCTTAATGTGAGGTAATGGTGCTTTATATAACGTGATGGAATTTTATCACACAGAACAGAGCTGGAAGCTGAGTCATGGAAGAAGTAACTGTTCCAAGTAGCACACAAATTAGAATCCAGTATGTTTTTCCAATAGAGTTCTTGGAAAATAACAAATTTCTTCTTTCACACTTCAACAGCAATGCTTGACGTTATATCTTCCTGCTAAAAAATTTCAGACAATTTGGTTAAATATTTGAATGCATAATATGTAAACTTTAAAGTTAAAACACTTACAATTATTATGAAGTTGACAAGACAGCACTAGGCCAAGAATCACCATTAAGCCCAGGTAATTCAGGAACTGGACTTCTCCAAAATTCAAAAGAACTGAAACCATCCGTTGTACTAAATGTATGAGTTTGACTAGACTCTTCCTTGTCTTCCGTTAGGACAGGATATAAAATTTTATATGCTGGAAAAATAAATTCAGCCAACTCCACAAGACTCGTGTATCTACATTTGGAAAGACAATTATAAAATCATATTATTCCACACCATTTTTCTCCTTTTCAAACCCAAAAGTATTTCATAAAATCGTACTACATAAATTACATCAGCATGAAGAATTCAGAGTAAAATATAAGAATAAACTTACGAGGATTGAAATGTGTTGGTGAGGGCATGACGAAGTTCTCCTTTATGATTGATGGTAAAAATTCTTGGGATGGCAATATCTACGGCACGATAGGCCCAGACATCATTAATTTTATTTCCATAGCCAGCATAGAAAGGATTCATTGGGAATAAAGTCTGTAAATCAAATTTAATGTTGAGTATAAGATTAAAAAAATTAAAATTTTTGCAGATTATCGAATCATAGAACAATCATATACCTGAATGTCACGAAGACAAGCGATTTTAAATTCCTCTGGTTTCTTCTCAATTACTTCTCGATGAAGAGCAGACATGAGAGAGGTTGGATTTAAAAGTAAAGGTCCATCAGGAAGGGTCACATCGTCTTGCTTAATTGATCTCAAGTATTCGCGAGTAGTTGTAGCTTGACCTAAAAATAAAAATAGTTTTCATAATTCCACTCTTAAGTTGTATTTGAATTTGTGATTTAGTCTAAACTATTCAATTAAAATTAACAATAAAATTCAAAAGTAAATTTTGTTTTTATAACTTACCAATAGAACGGGCTGATAAATACAACATTTTATAGCCATTATCCTGAATGTGTGTGAATAATTGAGCAACCCCAGACTGGGCCCAGTCATTCCCAATAATGGGAAGAATGTGACCAAGAACATCAGACTTTGTAATTGTTCCTTTAATCAAAATTAATTGAAATTAATATACACACCTAAATTTTATTAAAATTCTTTTCATTAAAATTTATACCATACCATCAATATCAGAGACAACAACACGATCATCAAATCGCCACAAATAAATGTGACATCGAGCCACCGTGGTTCCTTGATAGGCAGTCCTATGATATATAATTTAGTTATGAGCATCTTATTGTATTTATTACGTTATTATGTTCAATGATTAAAAAGTATTACGTGACACTGAACAACGCTTCATTTTGACCATATTGAAGATCCAACGCCATCTGAAACATAATTTAATGTTGAAAACGAATTTACAAATTAATGAATACGGTATAGAATAGACTATACAATAATGCATGATAGCATAAAAAAAATAAACGTACAATTTGATCAGAAGTAAGTCGTAGAGATTTCTTATACTTTTCTGATCCAATATTAATACTAGTGGCCCCATTTAAGAGTAGAGGAGGAACAGGAACTGGTTTGTGTGAGGGAGATGGTTGAGTACTTGACACACGAGGTCGTAGACCACCACCACCTTCAGACTCATCAGAAGATGATGACGATTCATTAGCGAGTAAATTAATTGCATTTTCTCTATTTACTGCTGCATCTTCCACAACTTCCATGGGAGTGATCCCTTCAAGTTCATCCTTGATTGAGGCCGTGTCCGAAAGAGGAGGAGAATTTGAAGACATTAATTGTGACTCCAATTCCCCTTCTGGTGCTGTTGATCTCCTCCAGGGAAACCATGAATAGGCTTTCTTTGCATCTTTACCATTACTAGCCCCAGGGATTGCAGATGGATCAGGTGATGGACCAGGAAGAATCATTGTATCATCCTTCTTTGTATTTTGGCCGATGAGTCTGCATATATTTTATATCTCTGTTATAATTTTGTACGTTTCGTATAGACAAGTAATTATGAATTAACAGAGTTTTTTTCACACCTGTCATGTAGTTGAGAAGGTAAAGGTCGTTTGAAAAATGTCGTGGAGAGTAACTGTGGCAGAGCTACTGACCATGGAACTAATTGTCCGTCCAATTTAACGACGATTGACTCTGGAGGAGTATTTAGAATAATATCTGGATTTTCAATAAGTTCATCAAAAGTGAGTTGAGATTGTTCAAAAAGGGCCAAGTTTGAACCACAAATACTTATGGCCTCAAATTTTGATGGAAATTGAGTTACAGGTGACAGGTTCTCATCTGTTGCATAAAATACGGAACACACATGTTAAAAAAATTAAGTAATAAGGAATATACACAGACAGTAAATTTATCCATTAAAACGTTAAAGTCACCTCGTCTAGTCTCTTCATCGATATAAATAGAAGCATGGGATGATTTTGGAGAGGATCCAGGTGCAGGAGATTGAGCAATCGAGCTTCCGTTTCCAGACTCGACATCATCATCTTGCTCACGCCTTGGAGAGTCTTTCAACTATTATTATTAACAACAAAAATAAATTATTAATTATAATTTATGAACACATTTTATTCAATCGGAAAAACATTTTTAGAAATTAATCTGTAGTCTCTTGTAATGCTTACATCTCTGCCAAAATTTGGAAAATACAAAGCAGCCACTTCTGTGAAATTACAATATGAAAAAAAAATAAAAGAGATTATTAATTATTCTCGATAGTCAATTTTACCTACTCACAAATAATACTTTTTTGTTTTTTCTTAACTTTTTTATCTTACGAATTTTTGTGACAAATAAATATACTTTAATAATGTAAAGGTGTATGTGCATGAGGTCGTATGATGCAAGGTAGCAAAAAAAAGATCATGATTGTCATTATTTTTATTAAAAACATACCGGGGTCCATTTTTTCTAAATTGAGATCATCTAGGTAAATTCCACTTGATGAATCACCTACAGTGGGTCCACCATTTCCAGAAGCATGTCTTTTTGTCATAAAAGAGAACATACTTCCCAATACGGATTTATTCCTCTCGGCTCTACCAGCTGCCGGCATACTTTCATCGTCACTTGAATATGTTGACAACTGACCTGAATGGTTGTTATCTGTATTATACATGGAAGAAATTTATCAATTCCTCAATTTCTTAATAAGGGTCTCATAACACAATAAAAAGCACATGCATTCTACTAGACATGTGACATAATTTATAGTATTATGTAAGTCAATGAATTTTACTTGATATGTCATTAGCTGGAATCAGAGTTGATGGTTGTGGTCCCATTGGGGTTGAAGCCGGGGTACCAAGAGCAGTAGTGGTTCGAGAGCCGCTCTATGAATAACAATTACTCACATTATAATCAATAAAGAAATAAATATCCCTCTGGAACCTTGACTATAAAATATACACATCATTAGAAAGTACTTACCACTGTAAGATTTGGATTCGGATTATATAATTCACCCCATGGCCATTTCCCCACCTCCTCATCTCCACTATTATGCTACAAGTTTAACCAAAAACAGTATGTTACAAAATTTGTTCAATAGACTTTCTTCACACAAGTAAATAGCTGCAGACAAACCTGTTGAATCTTTTTGATTTCATACTCAGAGTCCGATTGAATGGGTGTAGAAGGACGAGAATTATTTGGAGTGGTGGTCACATCAACCTCTGTATCTGAATAAAAGTCACGATGATGATTACTGCGACTTTGACTATATCCAGATGCATCCAATGCCTTGATCATTTTATTAATTTCCTCATCCATTCTAAAAATTCCCTCTTGACTTGCTGTTGACACATCTTCGGGAGGAGGTACTAACGGATCCACCACAATGTTACTCTTTGAGCCCTATTTTTAAAAAAAATTAAATTGTATACATGTAACTTAATTGATCATCTTGAATGATGTACAAATTTAATGACACAATCAATATAAATTATTGTACCTGATTTCTTCTTCGCTTCTTTCTTCTTTTACGATTTTTTGAGTCATCACCTCCCTTGCCACCAAGAAATTCTTTTGTAGGACTGACATTACCACCATTGACTTCATCAGGACTGGTAATTATTGTTGCTGCATTGTCATGAATCGTGGAAGACTTTGGAATTTTATTATTATTTACCCCTAATTCTTCCCCTCTCGAACGTGGACTACTGTCACAGTCAGATAATTGAGGTGATGCAGGTAATGGAGAAGTTGCCAAATTTTCATCATCTGAATCAAAGTCATATGTTTCTTGGACAAAAAATGCTTCTCCACTGTCCCCCAATTTCATTCGAATTGGAGCTGGCACTCCATTTAGTTCTATATCCACCACCTAAAAAAATATAGAACCAAAAAAAATTTTTAGGAAGAGGTTCGACGTATTCAGAATTGAAAGAAAACTTTTTAAAACATTAGGAATACTATGATGAGAATGATTTATTATGTATAAACGCTATAAACACTGACCTTTTCTCGGCTTCGAAGAACTCCCAGCTTTCCAAAGCGAACGTGAAAGGGTGAACACTTAAAAGTTCCATCTTCTTGTTCAACGATGACTACGTCAATAGCACCAGTAAGAGTTGCTCCATTGATTCCACTGTAAAGACCTTTCAAATTTCCAATGACTCGTCCTAAATAATTCATCCTTAGATCGGAAATAAATTTTCTACTTTCGCCAAATCAGTTAACAGGTTACAAGTGTACACAATGGATTGATCCTGTCAATTCCCCTTGATGACAACTGTTCGACTTGCAGGCGTTCACTGCCAAATGATAAACTTGTTAGTCTTCAGATTAAGACGCTTCCAGTCAGTTCAGAGTTAGCATACACACCTATACAAAATCCAAAGACAATTTTAGAGACTTATTTCATGACTGAATAGTCTTCCAACTTTATCATTTCATTAACCAACAAAACGTGATGACTATCTAGTTAATAACGTTGATTCAATTCTTAACTGCTCATCCTATAATTATATCACGACATAATTTGAATCTTACATCTAATAACTAGGATTCTTCAGCATGTGGTCACCCAGCAACTCGTCACCGTCAACTTCGTCACCCAGCAAGTGGTCACCCCGCAACTCGTC
>JAQIVZ010001431.1:0-33168 GCA_034700945.1 Arrhopalites spinosus
TCTTTGAAAATGCATATGACTATGATAAGGTAACATTAGAGGGGCCCCTCATGGACCGGCCGCTGTGGACTAGTCCATGGTGGCTACCCGTCATAGACTAGGCCATGAGAGCACGGTTCCTCCATGGATGGAGGGCCCCCATGGCCTGCCACATATATACTCGTCTAAATTAAACTTTATGAATGAACTTTGGAAAGATGATTCTAAGCCTCTATTATGTCTGCAGTGTGAAATGAATGTGAAGGAAGACATTTTCCATGTAATCTTTGAGTGTAAAAAGTATGTTTGGGAACGAAGGAAATTCATCTTAGATTTGTGTGACAAATTCCCAACCCGTGATAATTACCGTAAAAGCTCCAATACACCCCCCGACTTCTATTTACAATTTTGGGTCTGACCCCCGACTTGTATTGGAGCTTTTACGGTATATTATTGAAATTTTTAGTTTTTGTAATGTTTTACTTTTTAAAAGATTATGTATTTTCTGGAATCATGTGTTGATTAAAAGAATCTAAAACTCAAGAAACTCAAGTGTCAAAAAAATCCAAAGTGTCCCAGAAATTCCATATTACTGTACAATAGTTCCATTTACTCAAAAAATTCAAAGTGTCTTAATAATTCTAATTGTTTTTCCTTTAGTCTGTGTCATAGGCTATGTGCTCAGGCTAAAACAAAACAATTCGATTTAGTGACTCATGAACTGTCTCCATTTTAAGTTCAATTTGTGGAGTTTTTACCTTTCTAAGATTAATTTGTAATTGGCATTAATTTTTATTTTTTATTTATTTTACTAAGGTGTTTTATGTATTCATTTGTAAAACTGAAGGGTTGTATAGGCAATGGCCAAAACGACCCAATCTGAATAAAGTATTATTATTAAGTAGTATTGTTATGACCAATATGTACACTCACTCAGTTACTTTGAAACCATACAGCTACAGTTTGTTATGTAACATATAAATAAATTCCATGAGACTATTAAACATTAAAAAAAAATTAAAAGTCGTAAAAAAACCACAGGCACTTACGATTAGGCTAATCATCAAAAACTCTAGCCAAACTATGTGACTTTACTCTCATGTACAGATATATGAATATACGGGTTGGCATGCCGCGATTACCTTTTGAATCATTCAGAATCCACAGAGTGAGCAAAAGCAGTGGGCATAAGCAAAAGAAAGCATTTAATTTCATGCAGAGAAAAGTACAAGCCTTTCATTTTTGTATTGTGTCCCGCCGTCACGGATATTTTAAATAAAAATACAAAATATTTTATTGAAAAAGTTTTTGCCTAACATTGTCAAATTTTTTTTAAAGACATACCTTGGCCCAATCTCCTCGCAACTCCCTGACCTTGAGTGCATCCTGGAGGGCTCGTGAGAATTGTCCTGTTAATTAACATTTTTAAAAATGAATTAAACTAAAATTAAATATTTCAATTCATATAAAGCATCATTTCACAAATATTTTTAAAAATTACCAATTTTGATGAAAGCTGCAGATCGATTGGACAGGATGATGGCATTGTTGGGATCAATTTTAAGAGCTTCAGTGTACAAAGCAATGGCTGAAGCAAAGTCACCACTTTGACATGAAATATTTGATTGTCTCAACATATCCAAAAATATTTGACGACGGGAGGATGTGGCAGTCTGTAAAATTAAATACAAAAAAATATATACAATTATTATTATTATCTTTTTGTGTATTACAATTAAATGACCACATAATTCTTGAACTCTAATTTTTTTTTAAACTGTAGTTTCGACAAATTCAAAAGCAAAAGGCAAGTGAAAAAAAAATTAAACATGAAACATGAATTTGTAATAATCATGTACATTTGTAATTTGTTGTCGTTTTTTTTCTCTTCAAAAATAATATTAAAACATGTTTCCTTTTCCTTTACGTACAATCAACCTTCCTTCTAACTTCCGGTTGTGACCGTTTTGATATTAAAACTAATTTTATTTTTTTTCTACACGTTAACTAACTCATGTATCAATTCCTTTTTCAACTTGATTCAATCTTTTCATAATGATACAAGTGTATGATTATTACATAATACATATGGGAATTATTGACGAGAGAGAAAATTTGAAATTGAAGCAGTTGGCAAACTGACTCTACTCTACTCGTACGCCAGGAGCCAGGAACCGGAAGAGGATCTTTTTTTGTTTGTGAAAAACTTAAAAAGGATTTTTCACCTCCACAATAATTCTTGTTATATATTCCGATATGCAGACTCCATTTCTTCTTTCCCTTATTTAATTATGTAATGAATGGAAAAATACACAGAAAAAAAAATTTATATGGAAGTTCATCCCTTAAAACAGCCATGGAAGAATTTTCTTCTTCTCAGCCAAATACATTAAAATCATTAAATTATAATGACTTTAAAAAAAAATAAATACAAAATTCAAAAAATCAACATAGACAAATAGTAAAATACCTTTAACAGTTAATGTTCTAATACAGAGTAAAAAGTGTATAGAAAATCAACACGAAAAGTTGTCTACTACACTTTTTTCCAATTGGAAAATTGCTTTGTGAAAATTATACTCATTTGTAACAATAAATGTATATTGTACATATATGCAGTATTATTATTTCAAACCACAAGAAAATTCTCCATCCCTGTCTCCAATATCTCATTGCATGATGAATTATCAACAAAAAAATAATTATTATATTTTATAAAACTTGTCTCTCTTCATATTATAAATTCTTGAGCTCTCAAAACAAAAATTCGAACTATATTGGAGCTCTCATTTTCAAACAAAATGACAATATTGTACATTGTACACCAAAATAATTTCTAAAAATAAAAAATCAGTGTACAGTGTAAGTACACACAAACAATTTAAAAATAAGAGAGGAGAGAAGGAAGGGGGAGGAGGAGGAGAATAAATCTGATCGACAAGTTTTATATATTTATGTGTGACTGTGTATGTTGTTGAGATTTTTAAGAGAGAGAAAGAGAGAGAGAAGGATTGAACTCGAGAGGAGTTATATAGTGTTGAGGGTGAAAAAAAGAAGAAGAATTCCATACCAGAGAGAGAGAGACTATATAGCTAGTAGTAGTAATAAGGAGGATTGTAATCGAGGAAAGAAGAGCTAAATTATATAGCTTGTGGAAGACTTCGAGAAAGGTGGAGTGCCTAATGACTACTTTTGAGAAGCCCAAATTGACGATCGTTGTGTGCGTGTCTGTCTCTAACATTCGTCCAGACTTTGACTTTTCAAAAAACTTATATTCTTCAGTCCATTCTCTGGACTCTGACTCTATGACTGGGACCATGATGATTTGTTCCAAAAAACTTTTTCCATAATATCTCTTCATAAGAACAAAGACAGAGAGAGAGAGTTTTCATTCTCAGCATTCTAGAAAGCGGCACAGTAATACTGATAGCCATACGAGTACAAAAATCCTCCAAAAAACCCTCGCCTATACAGATACTCTCTCTCTCTGAAGAAGAACCAGAGAGTGAGTCAATGTATTTGTAATTGTACGACGTTATAACTACATTCTTTTTGTTTTTTTTAAAAGACTTGAATCCCACCATAGAGTGAGAGTAAAGAAGAAAAAAATATTTTATAATTCAAAACCAAGACTGTCTATATGATGACGAAAAAAGTAACAATAATGATGTACAGTCTCATACATAAGAGAGAGAGAGAGAGGCTAGGTGAGTCTTAGAGGGTACGAGAATGTGTGGATTCTCCTGGAGACTTTTTTTGAGACGTACAAGAGACACACCAAAAACCACCATATGAGCCACACAGTCAGACGCCACACTAGTCTCTTCCTCTTTTCTTTTTTCTCATATGGAAGAAAAAACTTCTTTACTACAATTTTCCCGCAAACAATATCACCAACCTTTAAGAGCAATTTGAATTACTTTTACTATAACTTTTTTTTACTCATACGCCCAGTCTCTCTCTCTCTCATAACATTCCTTCTCACTGAAAAATATGGACGTCTGAATATTTGTATTTTTTTAATACCCCTTGAATTTTTACTACTATCTCTACACCTCCCCCTCCTCCATTTTACCAGTTACCTTTGCATACGGGCAAAACTATTATGAATTTTTTTTGTCTTAACTGTCATATGTACTCTTGTACAAAAATACCATTATCCATATTATTGTACACATCTTTTCTTATTATTATTCATCCTAATGATGAATATGGAACAAGGGACTGGGACTGTATTTTTTCAAAATGTGGTCCATTTTACCTTTAAATTCAATGCTCCAACTTGAGCTCCATGTAAAAAATAAAAAATCTGTGTTTAAAAAGGGAATATTAAATATATGTAAATGTACTACGTTAAATAATTTTAAAGTTAACTACATATTTGTATGACTATGAATGGGAAGGGAGTGCATGTAAAAATTTATTGTTTTGTTATAGTTCATCCAGTCTCACAAAAGCAAGCAGCGTCAGCCGAGTAATCACACATTATACATTCCTTTCTCATGTTCTTCACTTGATCACACAGCATAATAAAGAAGAGAGAGAGAGGGTGTATCTGTATATCTAGCTAGCTGTATGTACAAAAAAAAGTATTATTATCATGTAGAAGAATACACAATAACAACAAGACAAAAACATATACAAACTAAAATTTTTATATATCTTCGTCCCCCCCTCTCTCTCTCTCTCTTCCTCCATTACAGACTTATGTAGGAGAGTTATTATGATATCAAGTATGAAATGAAGCAACTTTTTTATTGTTATAAAATAACATGAAATTCTCTGATTATAGAGAATGAGTTGAGTGTGAAAAAACCAGGCAGACATTCTTTAAGTCTCTCTCTCTCTCTTCTTCAATCATAAAAGTATGATAAGTGATAATAATTTTTTGAGCTAGTCGAGTCCACTCGTCCTCTTCTTTTTTTGTACGACTCTCTCTCTTACCCCCATGGAACACATTTCAATGCCAATGCCAATGTCTGTGTTGGTTTGAGCTCAAAAAATCCATCGACTTGTGACTTCTTCCCTTGGCTCCTCGGCCAAAGAGAAAACGAATCACGAAGCCATTTATATTTTTCTCCAGTCTCTGCGTGGACTAGAGAGAGAATTACAAGCAATTTAAGGAAATCAAAGTAGACTGAATTTTTTTTTTCAACGGTGTGTGTAATATCTACAAATGTAGTAGTAAACTATCTGTAGTATACGCAGACGATTCCAGAATTATTAAAAAAAACTTGTTGATACGTTTAAATAATAACAATGGAAAAATATATTTTGTGATCCCATCATTTTCATATAATATAGATATATGAGGGAAGGGAGAGAAGGAAAAAATTCAAATAATGTGACATGGAATGACCTTTTCTGTAATCATTAGAGAGATACGAGCGGAAAAAATTCACAAACGAAAGAAAAAAACCATTTTCCGTCCACATTACCCATCTCTCGTCTCAATCTTGGACAAAATTGTATAATAATATCCTTTTTTCAAAATTTTCTCAAATACTTAAACACTGTAGACATACCAGTAGAAGTTTAGACATGCACAGTTCATGTTCATTTTTCCTTTGTAATTTAATATTAGCAAAAATATTCAATTTTTTTTGTCTCTCAATTTTCAGACTTTTGTAACTACCGCATGTTGAGCAAAAAAAAAATACAAGTAGAAAATTCACAAATTAAACTTAAATGGAGAAACAAAGTTTAAAGAAGAAAAAATGTTAAATTCCCCGACAGTCAACACTTCTTGACTCGTCTAGTGTCTCGTCTTTTCTCTAATAAGAATGAAAATTGTTCTCACATAATATTTAATACACGAGGTTCTATGACCCACGAGTTTTTATTTAAAATTTAGTTGGGACAATATTTAAAAAAATCTCGACAATTTAAAAAGTCATCTCATAGACCTCCAGTCTACAATCTACAATGTTGAAAGTCCACACTGATGAAGACAAATTAAAATGATGGATCCCCAATTAAAAAACCCCAACTCCCTAATTTAAACCATAAGACACATTAATGAAACATAATATGAGTTTTTAAAAAATCATAGAATAACTCAAACTGTCTCTCTCTCAAAGCCAGTCAAAAGCACACAAGACAAAAGGTTGGGCGAAGAAATGCCAAACGGTAAAAGAAAATCACAACAAAGTCTAACAAGGTAAAGAGCATCAACATTGTTTTCTTGTTCTTGAAACGTTAAACCTGGAGAGAGGATGTAGGAAGCAAAAAGGCATGAGTTTCAAAGAGATGAACTCACACCTTACCAATTCGTGGTTTGCATTCTGATATCAAATCAGTCATTATCAACCGTCTCTATTAACTCACATTAAAGATATAGTAAATATTATCATTATAATCCCTTGTATCAGTACAAAAAAGAGATAATACTGTCCATACATGTATAAATATTATAATATTCCCTCCATACATGTAACAGTATCATCAACAAGACGTCCTACCTACTTGGTCTTGGTCTTGTACTAGTAACAAAATTCATAGATATATACAATCGGCTGTATAATATTACTACACCTATCTAATAGTATTATGTAAGATAACAGCCCGCAAACATTAATTCAAGTTGAAATTTATTACGAGTAATTTTTACTCTCTCTCTCTCTCTCTCCACTACAAAGACTTCTTTTGTAGTTTAGTCTGTATAGACAACTCCTGCCTGGTCCTTACGGTCCTTATCATTATACTTTTCTCTGTCAGTTCATTCACATCCATATTCATATAGAGGCACATTACATGTATAATTCTCCTGGTCCAACTTCTTTTTTTCTCTCTCTCTCTCTCTTTACGACAATCTTTACTACTGTTTAGTTCATCTTCTTTTTGCAGGTGGGATTAAAATGAATATAAAAAAACAAGAAGATGAACCAAGCTGTAATATATATACTAATCGCGCTTGGTGATTATAATTACAATGTAAGAGAGAGAGAGAAACCCTGGTACAGGTTTGGGTGACTGTATAAACATACAAATATTATGTGTAATTTTTTAAAAGAAACAACTCTTGAGGCTTCATAACAATACTAAAGGGCAAAATAGTGTGTACAGTCTGTCTATGTTTGGTCTGAAATTTTTGCCTTGTTCTCGTTTAACAGCAAGCACCCTTTACAAAAAAAAACTTCTTATCTTAATCAAATCCTGATAGCGTAATTTGTGCTTTGATTCTCTAATTTACTTTTCTTGTTTACATTTCCAGCTGACAACATGCGTACCGTCCAATTCCAATGGAGTAGAATTATTTTACATGTCCCTACTTCTAGTGTATCACTACATTCCATCATTTTTATCCTTTTTAAAGTACAAGACGATTGTCTATCCTTTGTATGTAGTCAATAATAAAAATAAATTATACATTTCTTTAAAAAAATATCACAAGTTGTAATTTTAAATTGTATCAAAATTCTACGAAATATTTATTTTAAATTTTTTTATCTTATTCGTACTTTGTAATTTAATTTTTTGGTCTATGTAAATGATGAATGTCAATGGCAGTGTTGAATAGAAACAAGAAAAAAAGGAAGAAAATATTCATCAAATAGATAACGAACCCATGGAGTCTAACGATAAAGAGAAAGAAGAAAATAAAAATAAACATTAGCTAAAGTGAGAGAGAGAGAAAATATTATAATCAGATGTTTATTTATAATCATGGTACTGGTACAGAGTCTAGGAAGAGGAGGGGGAAGATGAGGATAAAGATCAAGAGAAAAAAATGTATGTAAAGTGTAAACAGATTAATAATCTTTTCTCCCTTTAGTTGTTAAACGAAAGGGACAATAATAATAACAAGAAGAGGACAATGAGTTGAACAAGATGATCATAATAAATGTTAAAATTGCAATACAATTTTATTCTTGTTTTTTCTATTCCCCTCTTTTTAAAAAAATATTATTCCTCCTTCCTCCTTTGTCCCCCCTCCACCTTTTTAGTCACAATGATGACACTGACAATATTTCGCTTAGGTATTTTATTTTTCTTGTATTCTATTCCTTTTAGTCACGTCGTCAAGACTCTATTCATATTCAGAGCCAAATCTCACGACTCCATAGTATGGAATCCATACAGAATCGTCCATTGCATTGAATGACGATGGATCAGAATAAAAATAGTCGAGAGTTTATAATATTTAAGATGATGATGATGATGATGCAAATGCAAATCTAAATGTAAATTCTTGAAATGGCAAAAACTAAATTCCATCACAGTCTACCTGTACAAAATACATACGAGTAGGCATACGTAGTACGTACACACACATAACATGGCAATTGACAGAATTATGGTGAATTGTCAATACGATTCGTGGTAACTCATCTCACAATAATCATGATGATGATTATGAATTCATTTGTGGTGCACTCATTCAATTTAATCATTGACAGAGTTGTCAATGTGGTTGACAAACAATCACTCGTAATGACGTGACAACAACTGCTCCTCATCGTAATCCTCATTTTTCCCCCCTTCCTCATCTTTCTCCTCCTTCATTATTTAACATCCTTGTACTCATCTCTTTCAAGAACGGTCAAGAGCATGACGTGACGTGTTACTTTGTATCTTATGTTGTATGTATTAATTCACAAATGACTCTCTTTTTTTCTCATCTTGAATTTTTCATATTGACCCAACCTTTTTTATTTGGATCTGTACAATGAAAAAGTTTATCTGTAATTTCACATGTTTTTAAAAAACTGTCAAAGATTTTTATCATTTTTTACAAACATGTTAAATACTAGCTATCAAATACTAATAAACTAATATAACATACCGGATGTCGGTGACTGTTCTAGAATTGACTGTGAAAAATGTCACACGTCCTTTATAAAACATTTAACATTTTAATGATCATATCAGTACAGTTTATTTTACGAGAGAGACGGAAACTCTTTTTTTTGCAATTTTAATAGTTATAAAACCTTTTTTTTATTGGATCTATAGCCATTTTTACTGGTATGGTCATCATCATTGTAATGTTGATTTTCGTCAATGTCTTGCCATTTAAAAATTGGACGAGAAAAAGAATGCAAACTCGATTCTCATCTCTCTCTCTTTCTTGAAGAGAGAGAGAGAGACAGATTGTAACTCGTAGCATTTAGCCCACTTGGTTGTGTTGCGGTTGACACAGAGCGAGATGTTAAAAATGATGGGGCATTCATATTGTGTTGATGTTAATGCTAATGTTGTATACACAAAATAATATATATATCAAATAAACACAAAAAAACTAACACATGTGTAGCCAGTTATACTGATAGAGATAGACACTGAGAAAAATTATGGACATTGGCCCTGACATTGACGCATCATTGCATTTACCTACCATAGTCCCATTGTCACATTGGAGGAAATTGTCTATGTGTACACTATAGTAAGTACAAAAGCAATTGTTATATGAAAGGTAGTTGGAAAATAATCAAATGAGAGACTCGAGGAGACAATGTTCAACTTTGTTAGTATCATAACATGGAATAAAATGACAATGAAAATGTTCAATGTTGAAAGGTAAGAAAGAGAGAGAGACTAGGCAAAAGCAATGGAATGGGGATACATCTCATCTTGACTTGATTCACCATGGTAATAAAAATGAAGGAAACTTGGAGAAAAGCCTAGAGAGAGATGGGAAATATTCTGGTATATATGTACAACATAATATAACAACACACAATATAAAACTACCTCGTCCACCTCAGACCTGAGAAAGAATCAAGTTGGCCAAGATAATATCGGCCGATTAATAGCACATGTTTTTGAAATTGAATTTGAAAATTTCCTTCTTTTTCTCAGCCCCATAATTCAATCCCTTCAGTCCCTACAAACACAATCTTTTTGTCTTACAGCCAATCCTGAGTACCAAACTATACACATAAGAGTTGGAAGCAAAAAAAACTCCACATGGTATTTTATACATTTTTTTATATTCTATAAAGTTGAAGAGCCATATTTGATATAGCTTTCGATTCCAACTAAACCCCCCTCCCCTATTTTTTCTCTTTAAAATAATACTTATTATTTTGATATAAAAAACACTCTCATTAATAATGTACCATGTATCCTGTATTTGTTTTTTTTGTCAAAACTTGTAACATTTTTTTCTATACAAGAGAGGAGTGCAAAAAAAATTTCTGTTAATAAAAATCAATTCAAAATATGCAACGTTTAGCAAACCCCCTGAGTGTGCCAGTCTTTTTAAAACTCATCCGATTTTTTTTAAACTCTCCCATGAATCTAAATTAAGTCTTCATCTCTCTCTCTCTGTAGTCGTCATGATTACAACAATAACTGCATATAAGTTGGACTATTCCATCTTCATCTCACAAATTACAATGAGACAGGAGAGAGGGAGAGAGTCTTGATGAGATTCATCATCATCCATCTCATGACTCATAAAGGGTACAAGGATGAACAATGCAAAATAAAAGTTAACTGTAAATTGTAATAAGATTGCTGTATTTGGTACTATTATTATTCTGCGGTATTCAAATTAAAATGCAAGGAGAGGAGGAGGTGAAGGATCGAGATCACAATAAAAATTATTTCACAACAAAAATATCCATTAATTATGTAAATATATTGCTCTGTATTCCATGAGATATATTGTATAAAAATTTAATATAAAATGACCATTAAGATTATATTATAAAAAGAGAAAGAAAAAAAATCCATTTTTGTTGCCTTGCTCCTGGCCAACTCATTCCCCATTACATAATAAAAATATTTCGCATATTTTACCTTCCTCCCGGCATCCACTCTAATGGCCAGATTCTCAAGTCGAGAGACTTCCCAAACCAACTATTAGCCATAACCATTAATGAAAATGGTTTTGTCAATCAAATGGGAAATGGAGAGAGAGAGAGAGAGATTCATCACTCATCCCATCAACAACAACAAGAAAACCAGAACATGTTCATGGCATGAACAAAATAAGATTATTCAACTCCTTCTTTATCATTGACGAAAAGAAGTTGAAAGAGATAATATGCCATCATCTAACTACGAGTACAACCACGAGAGTAGGAAAAAAGGACAAGGAATCCGGATTGAAAATTGGAATTATATGTCTAGCTTCTTTATTTTCTATCACAAATGAATAGCTGAGTAGGTAGCAGGTACAGATTTTGGAGAGAAGAAAAATAAGTAAGAAAAAACCTCAAAAAAATCAAGCAAGCAACTCTCTTTATGTAAGGTTTCATGTCTTGTGATCAAAACAGTTTTGTGTTTATTTACTTATAAGTACTTGAGGATAAATCAAGCTTGATTTCAATGATGATGACGATACAAGATTTACACATAATATACTAAAATGTGTAGAAAAAATCAACAAATACGGAATGACCAGAGAGAAAAAAAAACATTTAGGAATTTAGGAAGGAAGTGTACAAGAAGACTTAAAATGAAAATATCATACATGTTAAATAAACATGAATATATGTAAATCCAACACATTGTTGCAATCTTGGTTTTAGGAGGAGCTAGAAAAAACAGAATTTCTCAATTGCCAGGACGTGAACCCAACAAACTACTGGAAAGGTAAGAGGAAGCAAGTAAAAATGAACTGTAATGAATATCAACGAGAGAGAGAGAGAGAGAGAAAAAAAAAATTACATCTAATGAGAATCTGAATATTCTGAATCTGGCTTTTATTTTTCTTAACTGTTGAAAAAAAACCTATTTGATTTTCTCTAGTAGCTGTATCTATACAAATCCCTTTTATAAAAATGGAGACTCTAACGAAGATGAATCATAAAAGGGTTAAAAAGAGAGACCTCATTGTTTTTGTGGTTTCAAAAACTCTGTTTTGATTTTTATTTTACATTTAAAGTAAAAATCACTAACGTTAGTCTCAATCATTAGAAGAGAGCAAGGTCTCAATAGAAAAACCAGACCAATAAACCAAAAAACCAAAGGATCAACAGTCAACAACTACAGGATGAGCATCAAGTCAGGAAAGATTTTGGTTTGTGGCTCTGGTTCGTATTCATGAATGACAACAAGAATGAATACATGAATAGCTAACTAAGCCTAATTCCTAATCGCTTTGATTCAAAGTCTTCTCCATCTCTATCTCTACAACTGAGCAGAGAAGAGGAGAGACACATAACAAACAGTTCCGTCATTTTGATACCATTTAACCATTTCAAAAAAAGGTAGAGCCTTTAACTTTGAAGGTAACTAGCTTGAAGATACTAGTATACGAGTACACACATGCATTAGATTGTGTATCTCTTAAATCACATTTGTATGCATTAATTCTACATAATAAATGTTTCATCGGGAGGATGATAGCGGTATTATATAATAATAAAGTTAAAGAATATTTTATACATTAAATAGTATAAACTTTTTTCTTTATACTTTACTTACATACACAAGACAACAACAATGTACTCCCCACCTTGTTTTTTCGCTTATAAAACTTTTCATCATCATCACTATTCTCCAGTTAGCAGTACATGGTACTGGTACAACTTAAAAAGTTTGTAAGTAGCCATCACCCCCCTAAAAAAGATTCTTTTCTATGGAGGATGAAAATATCTACAGTCACAATCTACATTCTATACACGGATTGAAAAAATATATATAAACATTTTTTTTTGTATATTATTAGAACTTAATGTAGTCTACAATGTAATGTATCCACAACAGGGAAGATGTGCATGTTTTCTCCCGTTCAGGTTTTTCTTCTGAGGTAACTCTCTTCCAGTGCCACTTCTCAACACCTTCCTTCTTCATTCTTCTCTCTACGTCTCTTGACGAGCCTTTCAGTCTCTAAAAATGCTAAAATGCTGTTTAAGAACAAGATGAGGACTAGGATGAGACCAAGGAGAGAGAGACTTGATGAAATCTTAAGCCTTTGGGCTATTCTTGGGATATTCTTTTTGTATTTAAATCCTCTCTCTCTCTTATTTTCCCTTCTTATATTTGGTATCTATAATACCCAAACTTTTACTCTTACTGAAAAAGCATAAAAAATTGATTAAAATATGATTGTACAATTTAAGCTATGCTCATCCACTACCAACTCCATTTTAAAATTCATCCATTTTTTTAATCATTTTCATAAAGAATCAATATCCACAACATTAAAAAAAATTATTGCTCAATTTCAACGCCGAATCATCAACTTGGATGGTGGGCGATACGTAGGTAGATCCAAAAGTAGTGATTATGATTTTTTATCTTCGTTCTTTGTGAATGGATCACAACGATATTTTAGTATGTTGTACTGGCACTCATTAGGGGTCTATATAAAAAATTTGAAGTTTTGAAAAAAAATTTAAGGGTCTCAAAAAAAATCATTTCTGATGTTTGAAAACGTGCCATTGCTTATTGGCGGGATCTCCAGGATATCTCGAGCCCCTTAAGGAATTTTCGAAATTCCAAAACAAGGCAACAAAGTCAAGAACCTGGCTGACTTTGTGTCAAAATATCTAAGTTGGGTCAGGTCATTGAAAAAAGTTGCACTTAGCTGAACACGCTTAGTTTAGCGAAAATGAAAAGAGTTGGTTTTTTTCCACTCAAACGACAAAAAGGCAAAAAGCAGCATTTTCAAATGTTTCCCCAAAAAAATTCTTTCATTGAATTTTTTTATATTTATATTTTCGAATAGCCTGTACTTTTAGCTACAAAATCACCCGTTTTTTTGAAATTTTATCCACTGGTGTGCCAACATGACGGTGTGGAGACTTTGTTGTTTTTCAGAAAATCGGCGATAAGCAATGGCGCGTTTTCAAAAATCAGAAATGATTTTTTTGAGACCTTTAAAATTCTTTTTGAAATTTGAAATTTTTATGGGATACTCCCAAAGAGTTCTAGTATCACATACTAGAATATCTTTGTGATCGGTTCAGTAGAACAAATGATAAAAAATCATTATTATTACTTTTGGCTCACCCCCCGTATTAAAAAAATGTAGAAGTTGACCAATTTTACCAATGGATGGCAAAAAAGAACAAACTCACAAAAAAAAATTATTTTTGTCGTGCACCACCAAATAAATTTTTGGTGGTTCCAAAAAAAAGGAAATAATAACAAAGGTGAAAACTGAGCACCAAAAAACATCAAAATATTTGTACAAACTAAAAAAAAAACCTCCCTCAAAAACTGAGAGCATAAAAAACACATAATATTACATACAACCTCCTGTTTCACAGCGAGAGGATATTTGATGTTTTTTTAGAGGAACATTATGTTCTTAAAACTATACTAACTAACCATCAGTAAACTACAAACTAGGATATAAAAGAAAATATGACATAATAATACTAAGGACCACTCACGCAATGCTTCTTACACATATGTAGTACACATTACATACAGGCAGGTAGAATGTACATTATCCATTGGAAAGAATGGAGAAAAAAAAGACTAAAGAGCACATAACACACAAGCAAACACAAGATCGTGAAAGTCAATGTACAATTTTCTTTCTGTACGCTAATTCACATAGACACACACACAGTCAACGATTTCAACTGGAAGAGAAGAAGATGAGAAAGAAATTCATAATATTAACAAAAGTGTACACACTATAAAGGTATCTGTACAGATACAAAAAGATGAGAGAGAGAGAGGAGGTCTTGTTTCCCAGTATCTCATATCTTTCAAAAATCTTTCCTATATATAATAAATATAAAGAATATTCCAGTACCATCCCATCTCAACATTACATAACAACTCGACTCAGTTTTTTTTCTTGTTCTCCATTTTTATGTCATTCCATGTTAGTATCTGTAATATAGCTGTCATTACTCATTCTCCTCTCAGTCCTCTTGGCCACATTTTTGAGATTTGAGCATTTCGACATTTCCAGTAAAAAAATTTTTGAACCGTTTCCCTTACACTTTAATAATTTGATATCAAGTTTAATATCTACTCTATATCTGTAGTAAGATTTGATATTCCATAAAGGTGAAGTTGGCTCATATAAAGCAAAAAGAGGTAGATTTAATATACAAGGAATCATTTTTTCTCTCTCGTGTCTCTCTGACCATTATATGCATGAATTCATAATTCATGCTCCCCACAAATCCAGTCTGCATAAACGAGGAGCAAGAGCAAGGAAATGAGAAAATTGGAAGAGCCACAGCATGTATGAAAATTGTTCAAAGGAGAGAATCATCTCTTTTTTGTATATTATCTAGCCATATATACAAGTGAGTATAATATTTATTTTTTTCAACAACAACCACCATCAACAACTACGGTCATCGGTCAGCACAACTTACACTAGTCAGTAGTTGACTACATCAACTACCCTCTCAATTATATTGAGCTGACCATGAACATCAACTATTTCCCCCTTCACCTTCACTTTGGGCATGGAGCAGGAGAGTAAGGAGCAATTTTTATTTTGCATCCACAACTCATCGACTCTTAGGATAATATGTGGAAAAATTCATGTAACAAAATTTATTTTATTTAAGACTTTTTTTTCATACTCTACCATCAACATCCTCCATTTTTTTCTACAATGTTCAAAACCATACGGCCATGATGTAATCAACACTGTAATCCCCATATGAATGGAGTGTCTGTATTATGAAACAAAAATATTTATGAAAATTCCATACAATCTGCATACAAAATATATTGACCAAAGCTTTGTCCATAAAATATTTATTTTTTTCTCTTGAATGGTGAGAGAGTACCTAAGTAGAAAAAAAATGGTTAAAAAATAAACTTGAATATCGATTCAAAAATTAAAACCAAGGCACGAGGAAAAAAAAAAGAGTATGATGTTGATATGTAGCTTTTAAAAAGAGTCAAGTATGGAAAAAAACGTTGCATTGGCTAGCATAGTGGAAAGTAGTTATAAATGTATACATGTTCATATTATGTACACTATGTTCAGTATCTGTATTGTAGTCGGACGCTAACGAACCCAAAAAGAAAAATGCATGAGCATCATCATCACAGAGATATTACAACTAACTAACAGTTTACGTAATCACTTGACTACACACAAAACTGTAAGGCTGAGGCTGAGACAGTGAGACTTGAGAGAGAGTGTGTGTGTACCTCATTCCTCCTGACGATGAGAATGATTAGTATACATGCATAATTTTATATTGTATATAAGACCAATCATCCTCCATTAGAGAGGGAGAGACTCGGACTTGGGGTATGCATGCCTGGACTATTAGGAATGGAGTTAGCATGAGAGACAGCCAAAAGAATTTTTCACTATAAGCATTTACCTTCTTACATAGATAAAAATTATTAAGAGTAGAGTCAAGATATGCAACCACAACAACAACATGGAGAGAGAGAGTCTTAAAGAAAACTTAAACTGGTTGAGAGTTGAGACACAGAAAAGAGACTGTTTAGACGTTGCCGATGCGGATGATGCCTTCTTTTTTTTGAATGCGGCATTTCCTAACTAATTTTCCTCTCAGGCTACATTCTCCATCTCTTTTTTTTCTTTTACCTGTAGTTCATGTACTTTTTCTCGGACTTTTTTTTTGTCACCTTGGGTGGGAACTCTCTCTCTCTGTCTCCATGGACCGCAAAATTATTTTCAAGTCTCTTCATTTTTCATGTATGTACGTTATACGGTGTACAGATAGTCTTGATCATGTGAGTGATCAAGACCCTTGTTTTTCTTTAGTGGAGAAAATTGTGACCAAAAAAAGTTTTTGCATCGTCAATTCTTTTATTGTTTTGTCTCTTCATTTTATCCAAAGGAGAGGAAATGAGAAATTAAATCATGTTTATCTTAATGTACATCCTTCCTTTTTCTATACAAATAAAAAATAATAACAGACACAGTCTAACCAATATTGACCAAAAAAGTAGGGTCATCCTGTAGTGAGTGAGTCCATAGTCATTATTTCTTTTTTTTAAAAAAGAAAAAATTCCTCGGTTGAAAATATTCTACTGGTCAATTCCATTTGACTGCACTTAAAACATTGGAGAGAGAGAGAGAGGATGACGGTTGGAGTCAAATCATCATCATGAATTCAATGATTTATACGTGACTGTACAAAATACAAAAAATGAATTCAGGAGAGAGAGAGAGCTCGAGTAAGTACTAACGTCTTCCCGCGTACCGGAATCAAAAAATTTCGTTTTTATTATATTTTCGTGTTTCATGCTTTTCGGCCTTCGGGTTTTCTTGCTCAGCCATGCATACATTGTAAATTGTAATCTTGCAATGGATTTTAACATTGTTAAAACATTATAGAATGGCTGCATTACACATCTCTTCACGTTTCTCTCTCTCTCTCCAGAAGGATGAGTCCCTACTTTGTAACATTATGGTATGTACAGCCCTTTGGTTATAAGGGGCCACCATGTCCATTCGTATAATATATATCTGTAAATGAAGGGATGATGAAAGAGTTGAGAAAAAAGGTATGGATAAACCAAATACATAATGTGAGAAGGGTACTTTGGATAGCCCACTCAAGTTTGTAAAATTGTACATTATGTAAGACTTTTATATAACATGGAATGGGAGAAGAATTACACATGAAAGTCAATTCATGGAAAACTATATACTTAAAATCAAGCCAAGGGGTTACGACTACGAGAGAGAAAAATTGTTCCTTGTCTCTGACAGATGACGGTTAAGATATATTGAAATTTGAACCAAAGTTGATTACAATCTATAGTCTATAGCATTCAAATTCAATTTTTGGAGGTACGAATTATTGAAACAAAACACAACATGGATAACGATAGTGATGCACCACCACCACAACAAGAAGAAGAATTGAACAGATTTGACATGGGCCCATATTCCTTTTTTTCAACTCTCTACTCCAAGGTGGCCATGCCCATGGCATTTTTTTTGAAACAGTTAAATTGCACCCTTTCCTACACAAACTTTTTTTTTTCTTCTAGCCGTATCAAACCATCATTTGAAACAAATGGAGGAAGAAAAATTTATAATTTTCAGCAAAATAAAATTCTTCTTTTTATTTTGAGAAAAATATTTTATTTCAACGCCACTTTAAATTATTTGCAGTCTAGACTCCAACACAAGTTTGAGTTGGCACTGATTCAACTCAGCTATTGGATTTTGAGTAGAAAATAGAAAAACAAAAAATAATTGATTGAAAAACTTTAACATGTCATTTATTTTATTGAACTCAGAGACCTCAAAAAACCTCAAATAAAAAACTGACATTCACATTTACCTACATACTACACGCCTAATTACAACCTCCATCCCCTCACCAAGTTTTTCTCAGAGTTGAAAGAGAGTTGTAGAAAAATATAAAGAAATCAAAAAAAGATGAGTCTTTTAACTGTAGCTGTCCATGATGATGAGGTATGTTATACACAATTAACAAATGTATATATATATGAGGTAGAGCCAGATGGCCTGCACTAAAAAAAAGTAGATTTATGCTACTGATTACTCATTTCATGAATTATGATTTACTTTAACATTACATGCCACACGCTTACATGTAGTTTTTTTAACCTCCTTATGAATCCACACACACACACAAACAATAGGTTACAAGTTGTAAGTGTACATATTAATAATAATATTACTTAATACTTATAAATTTAGCCTCTCCTTCACTTTTCTACCCTTTAGCACACTATCTATTCTGTATGGTTATAATAGATTTACCATTTAACCTGTTCAAGAAATATCCACACAAAAAAAACTAAAGGTATTTTCAGTTCTTCTAACAATACAATTGTACACACACACCTGGTCGTAAAAATCATATCTATAAAAACATATTTACAAGTAATACTCTGTATTAGTCACCAAATACCAATCAGTCAGTGCCCGGAGCAGCCGGGAGCAACTACCCGCCTCATCCTCAATCCATATTTTGGATAATTCATCTCAATTTATTTTATACCATGAAAATGTACACACATATAAAAATAAATAAGGTATACCCAACAAAATAGAGTCTTGTAATCTGTACTAAGGAGGAGTCAAGTAGAAACTTTGGGGATAAGAGTAAAACTGCAATATAATATTTTTGAGAAGCTATTATTATTAAAAACCCTTTCAATTTTTTTGAACTCATAACTACAGATATAAACTATTCCCGCCTTTTTACCTCTTGCCCTTTCCTCTCTCCCTTAAAATATTTTAATATTATGTAACAAAATACTTTTCATGCTCATCCTACGACTAGTTCGAGTTGAAGGTATAAAGGGGGAGGTGAGAAGAATGAGAATGGAGTACATTTTTTACAAGAAAAGTTTTAGATTCAAATCCAGATGGATGACCCTATGAATGACTTTTTTTTGTAATTTGTAATTTTTTTCTCCCTTGTTTTAAATTCTAAATTTTTTCTTCTTCTTCCTTCCACAACAAAAAGCAAATGATAATATGATCATCATACTAGTACATAATGTTGCAAAGGGGGAAGAATGTATAATATAATATATGAGCCATGAGTATTTTTTTTTCAAGACGTTGAGAATTTTAGAGAGGCTTGAGTTTGGAGAGGTCTTTTTTTCATAAGGGCGGAGAATAATCATAACATTTAGAAGTTACTGTGAAAAAATACTTGTTCCAACACGAGAGCTACGTCAACTCTCCAAAAATTCAATTTACAAGTCTCAAGGGCTCTCTCTCTCTCTCTTGTATTAATATAGTCTCTGTTTTTCTACATAAGTAGAAAAACAGAGAAAAATATATTTGTAAAATTATTATGTACAACGGGAAATTAGTAAGGACTTAAATTTTCTGTACATAAAATACTAGACAAGAAGACATCCTCAAAAAATTAAACTAATCACACAACAACAAACTAGAATTTTGAGGCATTTATCAGTATCTCTACACACTGTACACTGTGTACTGTACACTTTGTGTCACGCGATTGTATCCTTCAATTTGACATTTGACATGACATGAGTCTTCATGCTTAACATTGTAAGGGTACAAATACTAATTATTTCATTGGTCCTCTTCTCTTCTCCATGTCTTCTAATTATACTCTTAAACTTTTTATCCTTTGTCCATTTTATTTTAAGAGATGAGATACACATGTTCATTTTTTTCTTTTTTAAAAAAATTATTTAAATTCTTTATTTACAAGGAGAATATAAAATTGTATATTTGCATACATTTTATAATACAAGTAAAAAAAAATTAAAATATTTGTTAGCCTTTATGAACTTGATTTTTTTTCTTCATCTTCTTTGGTTTCTTTTACTTAATCTGGCCTCACCAGATGATGCACTTTCAACTTTTTCTCTCTGTATTATTTATACATGTCTACATTCTTGATGAACCTTTCACTGATGAATTTTGTATGATAACTTATATTGTTTTTCATAATCAGACTTGTACCGTGTACTATTTTTTTATCCCTTCTCCCTTGCCTACTTGTAGAGATATTTTTTTCAATATTTTTTACAGGTCAAACACAACAAGTGGAATTCTATCTGTAGAGAGAGAGAGATTCTCAGTTGGTCACACACACGCACAGTGCTAGATCTATATTATAAACCCTTTATCTGCAATTCCATTGGTACATTACATTGCCATTGTCAGACTAGAGAGATAACTACAGATAGAGACTACAACACACATGAAGAACTTTTTGACTCTAGTTAAATTAGAGAATGCAAGAAATTGTAGAGAGTCAAGCCTGAGAAACAAATGACTGGCAATGACATATGACGTACCCGTTGGTCTCGATTGTTAATTAATCTTTGCCAACTTTGCTCCCGCCTAGTATTAAAACCAAAACTAAAAGCCATAACCAAAAAATGTGAGTCTTGTGTTTTGTGTACCTTCACCTGAACTTGACCAAACCATCTCCCCCTCCCCTCTGTGTATAACACTGTTCACATACATGTACTCCGTGATTACTTACGATTAGCTTTTGACTTTGACTAACGCTCTTATACTCCAACTACACAGGTAATACATTTGACTCTCTCTCTCTCTCTCTCTCTCTTGTGTTCAGAGAGAGAGAGAGAGGAGTTTTCGACTTTATAAAGTTGATGCTGGAGTTTTTGAGATGGTCGAGAGTAAAGTGTAGTTGTGAGCATTAATTCACTCTCTTCTTATACGCCTTGACTATGTTCCATCATGTCTTTGGATTATATGATGGACAAGTCTTTTCTCTCTATTGAGTGTACTAAAGGAAAAAAAGATCATACCATGGAGATTGTACATATACACAGAGGTACATACTCTCTTTCTCTCTTATACAGAGTAATGCTTGAACAAGTGAAAAATTCTTACTTCCCTGCGAGGCGAGGTTCACAAAAAGGATCCTATCCGCCATTGCTCATTATGAACCATTAACCATTAACAAGTTTAAGAGAATGCAGGGAGATAGAAAAACGAGAGGGGAGGGGGATATTGGCTTAGAGAGAGAGATTTAAATTCTATTCAAAAACTTTTTACAAAAATAACTTTTGAAAAAAAATATCCAAATTATTTTCAAAACAATTTAAATGTAAACAATTTTCAAAGACAAATATTTTATGTCTAGTAAATTGCGAATAAGTTGAACATCAATAAAATAAAAATTTATTGTTGACGTCACTAAAGAAAAGTATAATTTAGTACATTAAAAATTTAGTGCACAAAAAAAATCTAAATGTTGTATTCGTATTCTGGAGTGATAAAAAGAAGGACTTGATGATGCATCGTTGACGATTTCCCATGCTTTTTTTTTCTTCCTTCCAATCCCATATTAGCCACATGGAAATAAAATAAAAACAACGTTAACACAAGAAATAAAAGAGAGAGAGAGAGAGAGAGAGGGAGAATATATCTGTGGAGGATGTCAGGCCCCCTCAATTTTCCAAAACCCTAGCCCAATTACGTATACGTACAATTGTCGAGTAATAATTCTGGATTGTATTATTACTCTTCTTTTCCAAATGTACTCCATCTCTCTCTGTATTGTTGGTAGAACAAGCCCTTAAAGTGCATCCAAAAAAAATGTGTATTTTTTTTGTATCCAGCTCTATACTCTCTCAAAGTCATCTATTGTACACTTGTACTGATATATAATATCTGTACCTGTACACAAGTTTCCCTACGACTGTAGACTGTAGCACCTTTTGGGAACAAAAAACTGAATCGTGTATTCCAACGACGTTTCGGACAACACGAAACTGTCATCACATCAAATAATTCTCTTTTTCTCGTCCCAACCAACTCTCTTTTATAAGATGATAATGTATTCATATATAAAAATATATTTAAATTTATAGTACAACTTAAACTTAAATAATACACTGTACTATTTTTTAAATCACACTCCTCCACACTTTTTTTTCTTCATAATTACCCATATACACAATACATTACATAACATATCTGTAAGTATACCTTTATGCCTAAGCATGGAGTTGTACAGTAGAATTTTAGAGACTTCCTTCAAGACTCAAAACTTGTATTCACCCCTCCCCACTCAACTTAAGACACTCAACTTAATGAGGAATCGGAAGTTTTTCAAATAATATACTTACTATGTACTATGTAGTACGTTTATGAGTATAGGAAGAAGGAGCATTATTTTTATCTTTCACTTTAAACAGGTACTTTTCATCCCTCTCAACTTTTGATTATTTAATTCGTATAATTTTATTCCGTTTTCTCTATGTATTTCTGTGTACGTTGAGTCGTTGACATACTTTTTATTTTTTTGATTCAGTAGCTCACTCTTAGCCTTGATTGCCTTTCCTTTTAAAAAAAATATTCAATCCTCATAAATATTAGTTAGTATCACTGTCCAGTGTGGGTTGTGAACCGTAATATAACATTTATTCAAATGTTTTTAGTTCCATTAAGACTAAAATCGAAATAGTACACAGTTGAATTTATTCAACTTGAATATAAAAAAAGGATACAGAAATAAACATCATCTCATGACCAACTTAACTTGTTTGTGCTTGATTGAATAATCCCTCACTAGTTATAATGTACGTTGGAGCATTTCCATTGGAATGTCCCACAGAAGAATTATTAAAATTGATATAAAATTGGACATCGTTGAGACGTTGAGGAACATGACATTTTCATGGTTTCATGCTCTCACTTTAAGTCTTGAGATTCAGTTTAAATTAGTATGACAGTCACAGAGACCAGACCAAAAAAATGAGGGTGACATTTCACACACCTAAAAATCTTGCTAATGGTCAAGAATTTACAAGAATAAAAGTCTCTCTGGTTGTCAAAATTGAAATTTAAGTTTTCAATGTGTTTTTAGCTCACCTAAAACTTGAAAATTGAAGACAATCACACACAGTTGCACTTTTGTACAACATGATTCACAATTTTACAACAATCTAGACTACCTACAGAGGTAAATAAGGTATACTAAATATTATGAAACCAACCAAGAAAAAGGAGACTCTTTTACAACGACAAAGACTATACTTTGACGTTACAAACACATCCTGACGCTAAATTCACCTGACAAATCAAAATTAATCAACGAAGCGAAGCAGGCAGTGTTCAGCCCATTTTCCGCCATCATGGCATCAAAAATATATCTAAAGCAAAAGTCTCCTTCTCAAATGGCTATACTTACACATTGTTGTAATGGGTAATCTAGAAAAAAAACCTTTCTATTTTGGTGTCTCCTCGTCTTGCTTCATTAATTTTACCATTTCGATTTTAACAGATTTTTTCCCCACCCTCCTCCAGGCTATTCAAGTCCATTTGAAAAGAGGAGGACGACAATCATTTTCTATTTTAAATTGCTTCTTATGTGTATACACTCATAATTTTTTTTTCTACCTTGTTTATTACACTTTCACATGTTCCGTTCAAATAATAATCTGTATAATATAATATTCTTGTTTTAATTAATAAATTATCATTTTTTAACAGAGTTACATTCTCACTCTAAAGAAATTATTGTAAATGAAGTTCACAGGTACATTGTAGTTTGTACTTGTTATCAAACTTTGCACATTTAAAATCGTTTCGATTGAGTCATCTAATCGTTGACAATCAAGCAAAAACTTGTCCATTTTATATTTAATTCCAAAAAAATCACGACATGCTTCTCTCTCTCACGTACGTGTTTTTATTTTTTAAAAATACTTCACATCCGCCCACAGGTTCCAATTTTACAAAAATACGAGTTTGGCTGGAAAAAAACCGTCAATAAAATAATTGTAGAGTTTCTAAACATCTAAACAATCTTTTCCTATTATTACACAGCCTACACAACAATTGTCTATTGTAATCTTTGAGACACCGTTCTATAATAATCCCTATTCTCAACCAAGGCAAGATTAGAATTGACAGAACTAGAATTGAAATAATAAAGATCCAAGAGTGTGTGCGTGACGATACGTCTCAAAATATATAACATTTCGGATGAGACAAAAACCAAAAAACGGTGGAGGCCGGCTGAACATTTACCCATGTGTGTAATTTTCAAAAGGTATTATTATTTGCTAAAGTATTGATATGACTTGAGTCACTACACTATTTTTTTCTCTCTGACCAAAAAAAAAGGAAATTGTTCAAGAAAAAATAAATGTTGTACAACTTAAGTACAAAGTGACGGAGAAATGACTCAAAGAGAAGTTACAACTTTGATTTTTTTTCTTTGGGTTAAAAAGAAACACAAAAGTTACAACATTCTGAATGATTTCAGACTTGTTTTTAGAAATTATTGTATTTCCCATTACATTATGAGTCTCTCTTTTTTTATACAATACATGCAATTGGGAGGCTAAATGTCTTTGTTTTATCATTATAATCATCCTCATCCGTTTCATCCACTCCGACCACCGGAATCGTTTTCGGCTCTTTTTTTCCAAGACTGAATCATTTCCATAAACAAAAGAAATATATGGGAAAGAGTAAAAGTATTTTTTTATTGTTAAAATAAAATTTTTGTCTATATATAAAATAAAACCAACCAAAAAACTGACTCATGGACATTGACAACTTTTGGGTGGATACTCGTACAGATATCAGACAGTAATTTTGGGTTGTGAACAGAAATTTACTGAATGAGACGAAACCACATGAAAGAAAACCGACTTTTCTATTAAATTCTCAAGACATTCCAATTTCCATGATCAGCATATATTCCATTGTTACAACAAGTTTCCTTGTTTTTAATTTCCTAGTTAAGTTAAATTATTTATATTCTGAAGAGATTCTTTTTTTATGTGCACACATAAAAAAGGGAAAAATAATTAACAATTAAAACGGCATAATTTAAATTTGTGAATTGACTAAAACTTGACAAACATTTGTCACATTTTTTACATCCTAATCAATCTCGCAGTCATGATCATCACAAACAATTCTAGCTTTCTCCACATTCAGAGTACGGGACTCTTTATAATTCCTCCTACTCTAACAACCCAAACAGACAAGAAAAAAACAAGAGAGAATTGTTGTTGTACAAGATGGGAGTAGTGAGAATTATATATTACTTGTTGAAAAAAAGAAGAAATAAGAAACACATGGAAAATAAAAACCGCAGTCCATTGTAACATGTATAAATACACATATTATTTATACAAACTGAACAGTAAATCTGAGGAGGATGAAAGCCCAAATATAATGCATAAGATGGGTAAAAAAAACACGCACATTATTCTCTACAGTAAGGAGAGTAGGTAGTAAGTGTATTGTGTACAGACAGTATATGGTAGTTGTAATGAGTAAGGAAAAGAAAAACAGGTGGTTGTTGTTCAATCAAAGGAAATTCTCTCTGTCCATTCCATGGCAGACATGGAAGCACTGAACTTCTTCCCTCTCATCGTCAGTCTCACAAGATCATGGATAGTGGAATGGAATGAAGAAGAAGGTTTTTTAAATGATATTATATACAAGGAAAATAATATAAGAGAGAGAGTCAAAAGCCCATGTGCTTTTGCCTTTTTATACTATGGCCATCATCTCAAACTCCTCACTCTTGCTCTTACTCTTGATTCCTCCTCCTTGATGCTTCTGGCTTGAAAAAAAATGTTTCAAACTTCTCTCTCTCTTTCTATACCCTCAACCTCAAATTATATAAGAGTCTCACTGTTGAATTTCATATAAAATATATCCTATGGGATGTACTCATGTACATAGAGTAATTGCCGGTGTAGAGATACAACAATCTGGATGCTGGAACCTTGTTATATTGTACTGCAATGCTGACAGAACCACAATAAAGGCACAGGTAAATTTCGGTCAGAGTCTTATAACATTTACGCTTTTTGTATATATATATATATATATATGACATGTATGTATTATAGAAACTCGGAGAGAGAGGTATAGAGTAAATTATCGTTGATTTGCTGCTAAGGAAATTCATATTCGAGGTTGGGAAGAAAACCATCAAGACGAAGAACAGAAGTACAAGATGAAGATGAAGGAGGAGGCTGCAAGACATAAAAGAAGAATACAGGTGGGTATGAAATGAGGGCCATGACTCTGTATAGAAGTATAGCATGCCGATAATCATATGATGGCCAAAAAGGTTACTTCATTTTAGTTCCATTTTCAACACAAAAAAAGAGACTCATGTAAATACAATTAAACAAAAATTGAGAGCAAAAATGGAATATTTATCATTTAAATTAATAACAATGAGAACAATCTTCAAAAGAAGGTAAATCATCAAAATATTCTTTTCATACATTTTAAAATTAAAATCCTCAAGTCAAAATGACAAATTTTGAAACGAAGATTTTTGTACAAATAAAATAAAGATACTTTTTTAAAATGATAAATAAATCATTACTAATGTTACATGATACTGGAAAAAAATGTGAAAGATATTATTGGCATGTATCATGTGTACACAATGAATCTCGATAATGGGAAACGTGGCACAAGGCACAGGGAGGAAAAAAAGAGGACAAAGGTAAAGGTTAGTTGGCTCACTTTCAGGGGCAAGTTCCTAAACCACTCGATAATAACTATAAGCCTTCATTTTATACAATATATATATAGGCAAAATAACATAACAAAACCTTAAAAACCTTTACCTAATTTTTAGGATAGAAATTTTTACAGTAAATTCATCATTGAGAACTGTCCCCTTGGGGTATCATAATTATGGTAGCAGATGCTTTTTTTATATTTTTATATTGTGGCAAAATAATAATCCCTATTATTTATTTTTTAAGGGGGTAAACCGTTTCACAATTTTTCAGTTCTTAAATCCTTCCTTGTTCTAAGTCACAAGAAAAGGTCTTAAAATTAATTGTAGAGCTAACACTACACACAACTTGTAGAGAAAGTGAGTAAGAGTTGATTTGATCTTATTTCCCAAAAAAACTTTGATTTTTTTATAAATAAAAATAAAAAACCACAAAAATATTTAAAATAATCTCCAACTTCATCTTTAAAAAATATTTACCATGTCAAGGTAAATAGGTTAATAAACTGGCATTTTTTATGGATAAAAATAAAAAACTTGAAAACTTGACGGATTGTTATTGTCACGATCAAAAAAAATAAGAAAAAAGTCAGAGAATGGAATGACCACAAGGAGAACACCTGACGACATATCTGTACACAAGAAATTTAGTTGAATATAATAATAATAAATATTTTTGTTAAGAAAAAATAAATACAGCAACTCCAGTAGAAGCAAAAAAAAAGGTAAAAAAATTCTCAGAGAGAAATTATGAAGACGCGGCAGCTTTTACCTTCAAAATTACTATTACAACATTTCATTGGACTGTATTGTGTGTACACTATGTAGGGCATGAAGACGAGCCCAATGTTTACTCAAACTTAGATTGAGTCCCGTATAAGTTTCTCTCTCTCTTTAGAGTAAAGTCGGCAAGTTTCTTTGTACTCTTTTTCTGTCTCTGCATTTTCTCTCTCACCATTTTGTGGTCTCTTATATTTGGTTTTTTGGTGAGGTCTCTCTCTCTCTCTCTTCGTTTCCTGCATGACTTGCCCGATGGACCAACAATAAAAGTTTGGCTATGGCATCTCTCTCGTTGCATACTCCATACAGTCCTAATCAACACACACAACTTAAGTATACAAGCTCTAACACGAAGAACACGAGAAAAGAGTATTACTTAAGCTATTCTATTGCAAGAGAGAGAGAGATGAGGAGGAGGATTGGTATGCCGGAGACTTTTTCTTGTATGGACCTTGGCATCTGTGTATTTACTATTTACGTAAGAATGTTGTATGTATCTTGTACACATAATATGAGCCGACTCAAAGTATACATAACCATAGGATTAGAGAAATGTACAGACACAAGAGAGAAGAGAGAGAGAGATTAGTCAGAATTTTAATGTATGCGTATAAGTCCAGCACGCTGAAAATTTCAAGACTAACACCCCAACTCTAGAGAGAGAGAGTTTTGACTCTCTAGAATATACTATTAAACCTTCCCCCTCTCAATTATCTGCCCAACTCTTCTTATGATCATGTTCATGATCCCCTCATTTACCAGCTAGATTTCACAGATTTTACTCTTTAATATATGTACACCTTTTACATTCTTGTGTAAAAATAAATTTTCATTTTTAGTCCTCGTCGTGTATACTCGAGTCGACTCCTCAATTCACTTTTCACCTTGAGATTTATGCTAAGCGGGTATTTATAATGAAGCATTGTCCTCTCTGACTTTTTCTTTAGAGTAGAGATAGTCATCCATTTACATTTTAATATGATACGGTCAACACTTGTACTGTTATTCATGTATTGGAGGGACAGGGATTGAAAGAGAGGTCTCATATTGACACACTCACCTGTACACAACAGACATCCATTGTACATGTACAATGCTCTCTTTCTCTCTCTTAAAAATTATATATAGCCTAGTCTGTACTTGTACATGTAAGCCCCTTATATTTATAATAGATATATGAACCATTTATCTATCCACATTTTACATGTCGATTATCTATCTACCTACCACAGAGTCTTGCATTATTTACTGTTTACATAGCGTGTAATTTGTCTGTGTATGACGAGAGGTGAACAAGAGGAAGAGGGAGGGCCATAGGGAGACTGGAGAAAGGAAAAAAAATTCTGCTATTTATTTCAACAAAATTAATCTCCAGCTATTGTCCAGCCATTTTCGACCATGTCTGTACATTGTTTACTTATTGTATTATTTCAAAAAGTCTGACTTGTGTACAGTTTACAGTTTTTCTTAAAACTTTCAAACTTTTCCGTTTTAGACCATCATTTTAACTCCCTAATCTGCTTACAACACAACCAAACACAAATATAAGGCTATTTCCAGTTTTCCGTCTAAAAATCTATGGGAAAAGGTGGATCCTTGATAAAAATTCCTGAAAGAAAATTTTAGTAGCAGCAGAGCACCGTCAAACAAAACTGTTTTTTTTTCTTGTCTAAAAAGTTCCGCAATCTCATCATTACACAACAACAAGGGAGAAAAAAGAGATTGGGGGATCTAAATTAAATCAAAATCCATGACTCCATGTGTGAAACTATTCATGGAAAGATTTTTTTTATAAAAAAACAAGAAGAAGGGGAGATGGAGAATTTAGTATATAAAATAAAATACCTTGGCCATGGCTAAAAGAAAAGATAATATGGGAAAGAGAAATTAGTAAGGTACCCAAGGAGTCAAAGCATTTTTTTGACCGACTACAGAAGTCTACTAACACAACTTACCATTAACCAAGGAGCACCCATTTTTCTGAACAAAAAAAGGTAACTTTGTACATTTTATAGTTTTAAAATTCTACAATTGGATATTTTGAAGAGCCTTGTCTATGTACTTTGACCTTGTCTCGTGTCCACACATTACATTAACACCGCACCGAATTAAATTCCTTGTGCATACACAAAAGGTCTCACTTTTTTTCAATGCACAGAGTGTGAGTGTACAGTGTTGTAATTATAATTGCTGTTCCTATTGACCGTGTTGATGATTCGATGGATATTTTAATTTATAAAAATATGTATCTCTAATGTATCACAAATGGATGGAACGAATAATAATAAAAAAAAAGTGTGCACTATAATTTATAATTGTTGTCAAGCTTTTCATTTTTTTACTGGCTTCACTCCCCTCCTAAAAAAAACTTTGTTTTTTTTAAAATTTACCAACGTTCCTCATTTCTCAACTTTTTCTATTCTTCTTTTTTTCATTCTGATTGTTATAACATGGAGAGAATTCACTTTTTGAGTCACTGTGAAAGTCATAGGAAACTATGTACAGATATATCCCAATCCCAATTTAACCGATGATGATGATGTGTACATGTGTTTTTGAAAAGAATACAAATGTGCTAGGAGGAAGAGGCACATGGAGTACACACGTAAAATAGCCTAAGATTGGACTCAAGTTCATCATCACATATTGAAAAGGTAAAAACATTTCCTTTTGTTCCTCTTAACGATGGGATGATGAGTGGGCAAAAAGTCAAGAGGGAACTCAAAACTTCACACACACACTCTCCCAATATTAAAAGCCTTTAAAATAATGAACCAACTTTTGTACTCTTATATAACTCACATATAGGTAAACTCACTTTCTGTACAATCTTCTCTACATGTACATCATCCATTCAACTTATACTCCTTTAACTCATTACATAGTCATTCTAATTTTTAAATTAATGTTCTTCTGGATACACACACACACAGATTTAGCAGAGTATCACAGTCCTCCGGTGGAACACAGACATTGATTGGACCTTACCACAAAGATTATAAAAAATAGTTTTTTAATTTGTCAAATTTTAAACGACGCCCTCAAATTGATCTGCAATACATTATAAAACTCCTCTGAATTCAGATTGGTAAAAATTGTTTGCAGTTTTGTACAAAATGAGACAGTTTTAGTCAATTTCTTGTATTGTAGTTGAGACTGAAAAAATAGGTAAAAAATCTCTTTTTTTTATTATGATTTTATGGATCTACCTTTGAACAAGGAAGAGATGATGACGGCTCAAAAGTCAGAAACTAAATGAGAAGGAAATATACAAGGGAGGGTGTCGGGAAAAATCAGACAAAAACAGAAATCGAAATTGACTCTGTCCCAAGGCACCTTCTTCTTCCTCTTCTTCTTTTTTCGTCTCATGATGAAGTACAGACACAAGAAGAAAATAAATGCTCTTTTTCTCAACCGATGTGGTGCCGATGCCGGTACATGTACATAGGGCATGTACCGTACACAGTTATATTGTGCATCATATACTTCTCTCTCTTCCTCTGGTTTTTCTCACCTTGAGACAAAGGTTTAAATTTTGGTTTTCCAACTTTTACACATACAAGGAAAAAAAGAGGTCTAGTCAAGGTGTCAAAGGAGGACTGAATTGTAGCAACTTGCTCTTTTACTACATTCTGTATACCAGTAAAACCAAGCCGAAGGACATGGGTAAAACTACTGATGACTTGGAAAAGAGGAATAAGAGAAAATTGTGTATAAACATATTTTTGTGTGAAAAATATACTCTGAGTAGTACACACTAACGATAAGTTCAACAAAAAATAGAGACAGGATATGAACGTAAAGACAATACAAAAATAATTGGTAAAATTCTAGTAGTACAGATAGTGGTTCATGTCCTCCATGTGCGGGTAAAATAAGATGTACAGGTAGGTGTACCACGAACCCAGTACATGAACATTGAAAAATGTTCAGGAGTATTCCATCCGCTCTCTCTCTCTGGAGATTATTCTATTATTATTTTTATTCAGAGTTTCTGAGAAAATTACGAAGCATATGCAGTGTCTCACTAATAATTTGACGCCATCAAATTTCTTTCCAGAGGAGGACTGTTCCACCCTACAAACTGCACTTACAATTGTCACCTTAATTTATTTCTCTTGTACAGGTCTTAAGTGTACTACTATGTGCTGTCATTTTTTTCTCTCAATGTTAAAAGCAAGTTGTCTTGTATCTTCCCAAATTTCCAAGCCCTGTCATTTTTTTCCTTCTAGGGCCTAGTTTGTTTTTTTTGTGTGTATTCTATTTAAAATGATACAATTACTCAGTATGCATTTTAAATTTAGTAAATGTTAATGAAACTTTTCAATTCTTCACTATTTAGTATGTTACATGTGTAAGTAACCATAAGGGTCTAAAAAATTATAAGGGCTCCACACAAAAATAAAGAAAAAGGGCTGTTCAATATAGAGAACAAAAATTGGTATTGGGGAAGAATAATAAAAATTGCATTTTTATAAATGGACTCTTGCAATCACAATAAATGGGGTGAGAATTTATGTCTTAATTCAAGTGTGTCGTAGGTATATTACAAAATATTTGTATACAGTCGTCAAATATAGTACAAGTGTGTGAATATCAGTTTAAATAGAGGTTTGTAATTAAATAATTGTGCTACATACATATCTGTACTTACAGTACATTGACAGAGAGATAAATTCCAATGCTTGTGAACAACAACAACAGCAAAAATAATATGATTGTGACTTATAACAGTTAAATAAAAAAAATTGGTGTGTCAGCTCACGGGTGGAATAACATGTATTGAAAATAATTGTGAATTTGTTAATGGAGGTTGAATTTTTGAGAAGAGGAGAAAACTACAGACACACTTGAGAATAGTCGGCAAATGAGCAGGTCTAATAAAAAATAAAATTTTAAACCATCCAAATTCTCTACGGCTTAACAAATGAGAGGTTCGTAAACTGTTGTTTTTCTCTCACCTCCGTGTCAGCCGAATGGTTTAAATCTTATTTGTCAGCTTAAAATTTAAAATCAGAGAGAGAGAGTCATCCATTCTGAACCACATTGTATTTTGTAAATAATTACACACTTTGGTATTTTTTATGTCTTCTCAACAACTCGTCTCTTGTACATTACATTTACTGTAATTTGTTTCAAATAAACGGACATACTAAGCCAATATGTACTTACATAAGGTAAAAATATTACAGATATTTGACATGTATGATGGTACATATAATATTGCTTATAAATATTTGAATAGCAAACAAACACATAATAAAGGACAATATTATTGTCAATTTGTGGAGAATTTTGACAACTATACTATTATTTTGTTTCATGTTCAATTGCCATTGCTTTGTCGGTTTCCTCTCAAACTGTTTCATCTTTCCGCTGAGATAAAAAAAAATGTTATAATTAAGGACACCAGAAATCTGCTGCTTTTTAAAAAACATCTGCTTTGCAAACATAAAATTCTCCTTTTTTCTACTTTTAGAGAACAAATTTCTGCTTTTTGCTTAAAAATATTTTTTGCTATGAAATAACATGTATGACAACAATTGCAAATAATCAGTGTTAAAACCGGTAGCTTTATATATATAAA
>JAQIVZ010001432.1:0-33158 GCA_034700945.1 Arrhopalites spinosus
CTTAAATCCTCATTAAGTCTTTTAACCAAAATGCCATTGTGGGTATGGCAAAAATGTTTAGTGGAAATGGAAATAATACCTAATTGTCAAAAGTTCTTGCTCGTAAATGAAATGAATTTATTTTGACCATTTAAAATTTTTGTTTTCAATTTAAAGACTTTAATATACACTTTTATGTTGACCATATTAAAAACCTTTATTGTTTATTTCTTATCCAGCAGTTTCGTTTGTACTTTTATCAAAACTGAAAAGTAACTGAATGAGACCAATTAATGGGCAATGGCTCCTCATCTTTCCCTTCCACTTGCATTCATGTACCGTGGAAGGTACCTGCATTAGCATTGTCCCAAAAAATATGTTTTTTTTGTTGATGATAAATATGAATTATTAAATAAATAATGATATTAATTATTGTACAAGCTTCTCGCTCACGAATTAATCATCATTAATTTGTTCATTCTCCTTGGCGAGTTTTTGTAACTGTAAGTAATAAAATAGTTTTGATCGTTTTAATTAATAAAATATTATACAAGTATTTTAATAATTAAAACGTAATTCATTTTTCATAAATAGAAGAGCCCTCAAACTTGGAGGGAGACAAGTCCAAATTCATTTACTAACATTCATTATTGACATTATGATGTAGGATCCTTCAAAAAATGACAATTATTTGTCATTTTGTCTTCTTTAAAATGTGAAGGAGTTTTCAGAAAATTAATTAATGTAATTTTTGTGTTTATGACACAGTATTTCTTCGAATAATTTATTCTACATGAAAAATCACCGTTGATGTTATTTTAACATCATGTCCATCTTGTTTTATTTTCGAAGGCTAAAAGTTATAAGCAAAAAATGCATCAACAAATATATTTGACTGGGCACACTTCCCATTCCCATCCGGACCATCAGGTGAGTTTGTGTACAGAGGGGCTGACTGTACAAGTTGAAAAGGAAGCCTGCAGTAGACATGAAGAATTCAAGGAAATTAAGCCACTGAGAAAATTAAATTCTACTTCCTGTGGTTCCCTCTTCTCTCTAATTGACAATAATGGCACTTTAATATGTCAAAATAAGAATTTTCTTCGAAATATTCAAAAGATCCCCTTTATAATTCAATTCCACAAACGAAAATATTTCTCATGCTTTTACGACTTGTATTTTTTTGAGGGGGAGGGGAGATTGGTTCTCGTAAAGTCAATCTGAAAAGCGGAAAAGTCCATTTCCCATGTCGCAAGAAGAGGCACTCTGAAAGATCTGTGATCTGTGTCCCAAGGGAATCCCTTTCTCTCTCTCTCTTTTAAAAAGTGAAAATTTAAACAGTCCTTCAAAACTGCAATTTCCATTGCATATTTTTCAAGAGAAACCACTTAAAAAGTGGTGGAAAGTGGGAGAGACTACCGTTTTCCCTTTTTTTCTTCTCAGGCTTGCACATTAGTGAAGTATGAGCGGTAATGGTTTTAAAAACAATTAGAAAAAAATGACATTTCATATAGGTAATGTACTTTAATGCAGTTAGAATCGTAAAAGGAAAAGTAGTGAGGTGAGCCCTTTCTCTCTCTCTCTCTTCAAGTGAAAACATTTAAAAAGTGGTGAAAAGTACGAGACTACCATTTTCCCTTTTCTTCTCAGACTTGCACATTAGTAAAGTTTGCGTGGTCATGGTTTTAAAAACAATTAGAAAAAATGACATTTTACATAAATTATAGTTAGAATCATAAAAGTGAAAGTAGTGAGGTGAGCCACAGCAAATTAAAAAGCTGTTGAAACCACCCAAATTTCTCGGAAGATTCTGCCTTTCCTTTGAATTCCACAGCTGTGGTTTTAAAAATAAAATGGTCAATTTCAACAGTAAAAAGGAGGCTTAATTTCATAAAATAAATGTATGGGGTAATTTTGTGGTCAATTTTTTTTTCTGTGTGACATCACCTCATGACGTTCATACTTGCAATTAAATTTCTAACTGTCTCTATTAATATTTATTTCACGAAAATGCAACTTCCCAAGTTGAACTTTCGCACGAGTAAAAAAAATGGAATTGATTTTTTTTTCTGAAAAAAATGACAATACTCTTCATCAACAGACTCAATTCAACAAAGAGGAAAGTTTATTATGTAATAGATAATCTGTTCGACTGTATCAAGAGTCTCTAACCTCAGGACATAATGGAAAGAGAGAGAGAGAGAAGGAGAGAGAGAGTGTGGATACAAAATAAAGTTTTTTTTGTGAACACAAAAAAGATAAATACTTTCTCCAGACACGTGAAAATATTAAAGTTCAACTCGAGACTCGAGAAGAATTCTAGAGAAAAATTGAGACCAATCAAAGAAAAATGAAAATTTCAAACAAGGAGGAAGAAGAAGGACATATCCTCAAACTTGTTTTTATTTTCCATGAAATTTTTGATCAGTCTCTCTCTCTCCTTCCTGGACTACTCAAGTGAGAACTATATCTATATCTCTCATCACTTTCTCCTCCTTTCTTTTCCTCCAGTGAAAGTCAAGAACACTTGCTCTTACTCCCTGGATTGGCTCGTAATTGGATTTTCCCCCCTTTTCTTCATCTTCTATTTTTTTCTAATTTTCTACGCTCGACAATTCCAAGACGTCAAATACTGAATCCTTTTAGAATCATTTCAAAAATAAAGCACAAAAAAAACATGTTCAAACAAGATATTATTTTTAATAATCTATAAAAAACTTATTTTTATCTCACTCCCATCGTGATCATTTAGCCTCAGTTTTTTTTGTTCTTAATTATTTTAAACATGTAATATGGGAGTCATGATTTGAATTTTGGATTTTAAAATTAAAATTAAATTAAGCTTCATAAATTAAAAGTGTGAGAATAATTTCAAAATGATTATTTTTTGTCACAAAAAAACACAAGACATGACAATGACAAAGTAGGAGACTTGAAATAAAATGAAAATGAAAAATTAATGTAAATTTATTCTATAGATATGATTATGAAAAGACGGAGAGAATTGCCTGTTGATTAGAAGGGATACATGCCATGCAAAAGAGATTGAATGAGAATGTCACGCAAAATCATGAAAGAGTGTTGAGACTCTCAACTTCAGCAGCCTGGAATAAGATTCAATGTATTTTCAAACCCAGGACAAACGAAAATGTGTGAGTTATAGGGATCGGAACATTTCGGTCACTGGAGAGATGAGCTGTGAATAAAATCTCAGTTAAAATCCAGCATCTTCCAGTCTCGTCTAGTCCCTCGCGAGTTGCTCAACTCCATCCCTCAACTTGCTCTGCATTCCACACTCTTCAGTGGTAATTTCCATTGTGCAACTAAAGTGAAAGCTCACAATATAATTTTTTGTCATTTTCCTCTCTCAATAATTTTCAAGTGGTTACAATAATCATCAAAATGTGAAAATCTCATTACAAAAAAAAGAAAAAAGATTTTAATATTAAGATAAATCTTTCATAATTAAAAACCGTACAGAGAATGTACTAGTTGGAAAAAATAAAGTGTCAAGAAAAGTGTGGTGGATAAATTGGGAATCTCAAAAATAAAATAAAAATGCTGGGAAAAAGTTTTGTGTGGACTCAGCTGGAGTTGGTTGTGAATAATTAAAAAGGAGGCCACTCTTTGTATTTGTGCACTTGCGACAATCCTCCATGAGTTAAGCCGCTTTAAATCCTTTTTTATTGAGGGAGGCCTCTCCAATTCAAAACATGAAAAAAACAAGAACATGAGAAATCTGTCTTGTTATGGTACTTATTCATAAATATGAAAATCTCATAGACAAAAAAACAAAAGTTACACTTGAAAGTGTACTATGATTCTTTTGAGCCTTTGTGATTTGATTCTAAAAATATGTAACAAGTGAAAGTGACAGTGACAGCGACAGCGAGGCGAGGATGAATGACACAAATTCCGACTTTCCCCTGTACTACGACAATATTTCCAACTCTACCCTCAGTCTTGCTTGTGAGTCATTTTTCTCTGTTCATTTAGTGTGAGTAATGCTGATACAAATATTATTACAAAAAATTTCAAGGTGAACGAAACGACTGGATTGAATAGATTAATTTCAATTTACAACTTGAATAATTTTCAGTACTTTTTCATCATCTCAAAAAAATAAAATTTTAAATTTTAAAGTCTGACAGACAGTTCATGGACATTGGTTTTGACAGGTTAAGAAGAGAAAGTTAAACGAGAAGAAAAAGAGCAATTAAAAAGTTCAGTCCGTCTCTCTCTCCTTCTCAAAATTTTCTGTTTTTGATGTGTTTCGTCATGTCATGACATTTAATTGTATGCCATACCAAAAGACGCCGAAAGTCCTCAATTGACAATCCCCCGCTAAATTCTGACAAAAAAATATTTTTTTTCTTCATCAAAGATGATCATTAAATAACCCAAAGTGGATCTGTAGTAAATGCAAGTAGAAACAAATACGAGGAGAATGCCAGTCGCTAATTAGAAACTGAGAATGTTTGGGAAAACCGGGGGGGGGGGGAGATTTAGTTAAATAAAATAGAAAAAAATCGAATTGATGAGCCTCGACTCGAGATTAATTTAGACATTTTAACTTAAATAATAGAATGTCTCAAATTATATTTTTAATGTGTGAAATCAAAGAGGACTGCTCAAGTAAGGCTGTACATTTGTTTTCATTGTAATCAGACTCAATTTCAAATGTTAAACAAAATGAAAAAAAAAAACAAAAGACGTGAGAGGATTTACTAAGAATCAAAAATTAATAATAAACACTACTCACTCAGTCGAACTATCAGTTTTTTTCATTAAATACGATTACTTAAAAGGCTTCCCCCATAGTTTAAAATTGTCATTAAAATATTTATTAAAATGAATATTTCTCACTTTTTAATGTACAAATACTCTGTGTAAATGGTTTTTAGTAAAATTTAATAAAACGAAAAGTACTCAACTGAGCACATGAGTAGTGTATTAAATTCTATTTACAAAATAAAATGAAAAATTCGAGACCAAATAGGATTCCCTTCATATTTGTACACAAAGAGCTATGACTGATTCAGAAGTATTTTATATATATGAAATTTAATAGCATGATAAAAAAAATTATTTACCCAATTTTTACAAGAAAAGAAAAATCACGGACCCCTCTCCCCTCTTTCGTCCTCCATTCTCCATTCTCATGATCCTATTAAATAATGCAATCCGTATTTTATGCCTTTTGAGCCTCAAATAGGAGTCGAGAATTTAGGTACTCCTTCAATATGTGATCCCAATGATCCCACTTTTTTACGTTACTTCAGTATGTGACCCCAACTTTTTCACCTTGCTTCAGTATGTGATCCTAAGTTTTACGCACTGTTTAATTTATGATTACAATTTTTTATGATGCATCCAATCTTAGATTTTTTCATGAAGTAGAAACATTTACTAATTCAAAAAATTAAACAGTATACATAAATTGAAATTACAAGTCTTTTAAAAACATTGAAAATAATTCAAAATGACACTAATTCATAAATACACAAAAATTTCATTGAAAGTTTCATTCCGTAATTTTTTTTTCCTCACGTTTTTATAAAACTCTTTTAATTACATTGTAAAGAGTGAGTAATGAAAGCAAATGAAGTATGAGACTTGCCTGAAAATTCGAAGTAACTAGGTAAAGAATTATGAATCATAATTTATGCCTGTCCTTTACTTACAAAATCAGATGCACACACATCATCTTTTTATTCTTTTTTATGGATTAGTGTAACAAGCAGTGTATGAGTTGGGTGACTTGAGGATGTATGACCCAGTTCTATGATTCAAGCCACTCAAGGGTACGGAAGGTCATCACAATACCTTTGAATTATTTTTGGTGTGAATGAATGTCCATTTACTTGGCCAAGAAATGTTGGTTCACATGCCAAAGTAGTGGGCAAAATGTGGGTTCACATACTTTTTAGTGGGGTCACATATTGAAGCTGGGGCCTGTACACGGGTCACATACTGAAGGAGTACCAGAATTTAGCCCTACCACAATTGAGTCATTTATCTGGTGAAAATGATTACAAAAAAATAAAGTAATACAGAGTCTGTGACTGCACTTAATTCTTCATGTACAATTTACTTGGGGGTTTTTTATGGGGGGGTTGCAAAGAATACTAACTTAGTTCCTATTCTTTGGGCGGTTTGAAAGTAGTAAAATAACAAAGATTTTTATGTAAAGTTAGGAAAATAGAATTGTGGTAGTTGTGGTAAGGAAAATGAAGAATCTTTGTAGAATGTTGAGTGTACATCCATCTTATTTACAAAGAAAAACATTTTTCCTTTGATACATTTCCTGAATTTAAATTTTCTCTTTATTTACTCAAAAGAATCAAAGATACACTTGAAAATGTTATCTTGTTTGAGCACTCCATGACTTTAAATCGCTCACTCTGTAAGGAGAATCGACGGTCCTATTTTTCTTGATGGATTACGAACAAGTTTTCATATCTAAGGCCTTAAGACATTGAAATTTACAAAGGGAATGCCAAAACATAAATATTTGATACGTCGATTTTAAAATGTTTATTTATTATCTGTAGCAAAAGAGAAGCCAAAAAACAACAGAAAATTCAATTTCTCGGAAATTGTCCAAAAAAATAATATTGTCCTTGTATAATTTCCGTTTTTTTTATTTAGAAATGGATTTTAGAAGCATGTCACCAAACTCGATCCTTTTCTTCTCAGTCTTAAACCTAAAAGCTCCCCTCAAGGGAATTGTTATTCCCTTTTTTGTGTTGTACTATGAAATACATAGAAAAAGATGTAAAATGAGCTCCATGTTATCCTAAAAATGAACACTATTGACAAAACAAAGATAACTCATGGTCCCCTACCTCAATTGTTTATAGTGTTTGGGTACAATTAGCTTAGAGGAAAAAATGGGAGAATTAAAATCCTCTTTAAGAGGATAATAATATTATTAGAGAGGATTATAATTGAGAGAGTTTTAGAAATTACATTTGATGTATCTGTTATACATATCAAATTACACACACACAATCAAGACTTTATTCACTAGCTTCATTATAATTAGTATGTTTTATTATATTTATAGTTACAGATGATTGGCTTCCGGCTCTCTATAAATTATCCAACGAGACTAAACAACAGCAAGGAGGAGGAGGAGGGAGTGTGAATGGCAACGACACAGACACATTTGGCATGGACAAGTCAACTATGTTTGATGATAATCAAGAATTTGATTTTATCCTTGACAAACCTTACATACGCATCATTTTCCTTACTCTTTACACAACTGTTTTTTGCCTTTGTTTCTTTGGTAAATCTATTTTTATTTCTCTCTCTCTCTCTCTCTCTCTCTCTCTATAGAATATTCATTAATGATAAAAGTCTCCACCCCAAAAGAAAAATATTTTCTTTTGTTCTTTTTTTTCATGTGTACAATACACAGCTAGACACAGTACACAAATTCAATTTCCCCCCGTGTTTTGGGAAAGATTAAGAGAGATGAAGGATTACAGATACAAAAAATATTCGCGCCGATAAATTTGAAAACTCAGGTAAATTCAAGGAAAAGTAAAGGAAACCCTTAATTGGTGCGCACGGAAATTCCCATGCTTGTACTGTACATGTCTAGTGTGAGGACTATTTTTTGTTGTGGTTTGGACACAGACATTTGTATCTTGTACAACTGTCACTCTCTTTCATTCCTTTGTGTGGAGAACAATTTAATGGGAAATTAAAAGGGGCTTTGATGACGGTTACTTACAATAGCCTCCCTCCCCTCCATTATATTGGTGTACTTTTTATGTATTACGTATCAAGCCCCCCCCCCACTTTCACGTTCTCCTCTTTTGAAATGGCGGGGATCAAACATTTTGTAGGTTGAAACTTGAAACTTGACCTAACTTTAGATTGCATAATTGGATTGGTTTAGAGTATGAAAATATATTATTTTATAATCTGTATCGGCTGTAGGGCTTCAATGAAAGCACTTGTTCATCTCAAGTTTTCAATTAATGTTGTAACATTTTACACAACAGGGTAATATTATACAATCCGTAAAAGGGGGCGGAGTTACAAAAAAGTTCAAATCTTGTCGCATTTTTTAATTGACGTTACGTAACGTCAATTATTTATTTTAGGTTCGGTAACGCGCCCGTAGGGCGCTAGGATAACAAAAGTGACCCGGGCGAAGCCCGGTAGGATAACAAAAAAACGTGTTTTTTTCTAACCTAAAATAAATTGACGTTACGGAATGTCAATTAAAAAATGCGACAAAATTTTAATTTTTTTGTAACTCCACCCCTTTTACGGATTGTATTACCCACAAAAGAGTGTTAATTTTTTTTATATGTGAATGACTCAAATAGGAAATTTGGCAGTGGTCCTTGTCGTCACAATCCATCCGAGAATGAGAAATATTACAAAATTTTGTTTGGGTAAATAAAAATAGAAAAATAAATGTTTTTTTTTGTAAAATCATGGAGCATGTTAATTCTTTGATGTTTTAGTTAATTGTTAATTGTACTGTGTCATTTCACAGGGAACTTGGCAGTGGCAAATTTGTGTGTTAGTATTTTCTGTGTGTATCAAAATCTATCAACTTATTTTATCAAGTATAATACATAATACAGTTCACTTTATTTAAAAACTAGTTGTAAGACTTTATTTTACTTTCATCTTTTAATGATTTGATTCATCTTCATTTTAAAAATAATATTTTTTATTTTTTGTTAGAAACTGGATATTTGGAAATATTCTCTGTAAAATGTGTAAGCTTGAAATTAATATGACTAAATTATTTGTTGATATTTATTTTGGAATGAGATTAACATGTAAATAAATTTTTTTTTGAATTCAATTTAGATCATTTTATTAACAGGTACTACTAACTTTACTAACAAAAAATGTTTGAAATTTCGTTTATTTTATTACAATAATTGATGTAATAATTGTAATAATTTACAATTATTAATGTTTTGAGATTATATTGAAATAATTGAATAAATTAATTATTAATTTTATTCTACAGTTTGAGTCATACAGCGTCCGTCCTTATCCTTGTGGTAATTTTATTGTCAAAAAAAGAAATTTGAAATGTGACCTTGAACTTGATCTTGACCTAAACATCACATTATTTTTAATTATTATTCTAGGTCATTTGTGTGGAACGATACTTGGCCATTCTTCATCCATTTCTATGCAAGAAAGTCCTTACCTTAGGCCGATTACGGGTACGTTCATATACATTTTCATTCTAAGGCACTAAAAATTTATCATGGAATCCCCCAGAGAGAGAAAATGAAACAAATTTTGACCCCCCAGAGAGAGAGAGAGAGAGAAAGACAGAGAGAGAGAGAGAGAGAGAGAACAAAACGTATTTCGTATTCATTTATTTTTGACCCAAAGGTCACTCATAATAAAAAAAAATGCAAGTCAAAAAGGGAAAGTAAAGTTGAGACAATAAAAATCTCTCTCTTTCTCTGGAGGAGGAGGCGGAGGAGAAAGAATGATTTTTATAGAGATGATTATTTTTAGGGAGTAATGTGCTTAGTATGGATCTCAAGTGTGGCACTCTGTTCCCCTCGTCTGTACTACTTCAACACAATGGTGAACTACATAGCAGAAGAGAAAAGAGAAGAAATAATTTGTGTGCCCATACGAAATCTGTACAATTCCCACACAGCTGACATGATAAATTTCTTTGCCCTCTTCTTCCTCCCCCTCATCATCATCACAGTCCTCTACACCAAAGTTGGTCTCTACCTCTGGCAAAGTTCCCTCTTTCTCGAACCCCCTAAAATGACGGTCATCAACAGCTACGGTCGTGGCCGAGGACTGAACGACTCCACCATGATGAGTGAGCTGTCTTCCTTCAGTAGTAGTAGCGACTCTGAGCAGCCCAGTGTCATGACAAATGTCTCCAGTCAATCCAAAATTTGTAGAGCCCCGTCCACCATCAAACAAAAAAAGTTTGAGAGTATTCGTACAACCAAAGTGAAGATTAAGAAAAAACAACGTCATCGCTACAACTACTCCTCCTCTCCAAAACCAGCCTCCCCCTTTTTGAGTCAAAATTCAATGAGCCTTGACATGGACCCCAATTTGACGGATGTCATTCAATTAACTCATGACTCTCCCGGAGTCAAACAATTTAACTTGACTATTCCCTGCATTCTCTCTGATCAATTAAATAAAGTTAATCGTCTCAATGGTCATGGACAAAATTCATATGACTTACAATTCAATTCAAGAGTACAAGAAACTTCTTTTAACAAGTCAGACAATTCTTTGAGAGGAGGGAAGGGACTTCATGAAACATCCGGAGCTCTTATGAGAGTTCAGAGACAAATATATTTTTATAATAATCGACGTGATCAATTGTTGAAACAGAGACAGGCTGTGGTGAAGATGTTGTTTACAATCACAATCTCTTTTGGTCTCCTCAATTTACCATTTCATTTGAGAAAATTGTTTCAAAATTGGTACAATGAGTACGACTTCTCAAGTAGTTTCTCATTCCTCATTACTCCCATTAGTTTTCTATTAATTTATACAAATTGTGCTATTAATCCCATTTTGTATGCTTTCATGTCCAAGAGTTTTAGAACAAGTTTCAAAGATTTGATTAGATGCCGTACGAGGACTAGGCGAAATGAGACTAGAATGAATTCTGTGAGAACAACTTAATTAAAACAAATTAACAGTTCCGATAGTTTGCTAAGGTACTCGTTTTTAATGCTCAACTTAATCTCCAATCAACGGTCTCCATCCTCCATTTATTACAAAGACTATAAATAAAAAGAGAGCTTTCTACAGATAATTATTGGTCTCTTATGTAAACTTTTATTTGTTTAGTTAATTAAATATACAGGGTGACCAGGAAAATTGTTGTTTTTTTTAAAAATATTTTTGTGAACCTCAATTTAATGATAATAATTAATAATTTAATTTAATTGAGGATTCCAGTCCAGTTGACATTTTTTTAGTGTAGTCCGAAGCGTTTCAAAAAAAAAACTTTTTTTGGACGTTAGTGATTGTGGTTGTACCTATCGAAGTTAAATGACATAAAAAATCATGTAAAAAGGGTCAAGTTTATTTTACACGCGTGTTACAAATAATGTCAAATCGTTCCCAAAGGGAATTAACGAATGATATTCTTGAAAATTAAAAAATGACGACGAAATTTTTTGTGATTGTTCGTATACCCTACGGAGGGATCTCTGTACATTGTGAATTATTGAATAAAAAAAGAGATGATTTTATTGTTGAAAAGAATGTGAGCGTGGGCTTGATTTTATTGAGTCAGTTGAAAAAACAAGTAAAATGGAACAGGAAGGAGATTACGTATTATACTTTCATTGTTTATTCCTTCTAAAAACCTTTCAAAATTTAAATATTTAAATTATTATAATCCTTGGAAATAAATGGACAATAGTGACGTGAACCAGTGAATCAGTGAGCTGGAAATGCTGAATGGAGAGTCAAAATAAAATTTTGAGAGCATTTTGTCATTAAATATACAAAATTATTAAGTACCTTTAAAATCTTTTACTTTATTTTATATGTTCCTACAAAAAAGTTCATTTTTTTGGAGTTTATCCCTTCAATATTTTAAGGGATTGTAGGAAAAAGTATAAAAAGCAATGGGTCATCATGGACAGTATCTCAGTTGGTTAGTAACTTGCTTCATTGTATTTTGACTATTTACACAATATTCAATTTAAAAAAAAATCAAAAAAATTCTTTTTATTTCAATTTCCTCCATTCTCCTTCTTTCTTATCTCATTTCCATCATGAAGAAGTACACACTGACTTGTACTGGTAAGGTAACAATTTCATTTTTTTATTAATCACTAATTAAAAATTATATTTAAATTGTGTAGGAACAGCAATCTTAGTCATTCTCCTCATCCTCTTTTGTCAAAGCAATGGAGAAGAAATGGGGGATGCAGAGGGAGATATATTGGATGCCGGAAGTGGAGGATCTATGGGTTGTGACAATTGTGGATCTGAATGTAAACTTAAATGTGGTACTCGATTGTTTAGACCTTGTTGCTTTCACTTTATTCGAAAACGTCATCCTCAAACTTTTAAGGTAACTACAAAGTACAAAGATGTTTTTAAAAAAAATAAATTTTAATTTAATATCACAGTTAAAATTTTTCTGTTTTTTTCTATTTTTCCAAATAGAGTTCAAAAATCCTCCGAAATTCCTTGAGACCCCGTGGCTTCAACACAGAGAGACTCATGGATGCTGTGAATTCATTGTACGAGTCTGAGCTTCTCTATGAATAAAATCAACATTTAAAATGCTACGCTAAAATACAAATTAATGACGTGCTGCCCACTTGGCGATGATCTGCTTTAACAAAATTGATGAAATTAGTGGACTGCATCACTTTTTAATTAACGTCGAGCTTTCAAGGGCACTTTGGCCTCCTCTTCAGGACGAATCGCTCATATCATGTATACTTTCTAATGTAATTTAATGTTCCGGAAGAAAGTATACATGATATAAGCGATTCGTCCTGAAGAGGGGGGCTCGACGTAATTAAAAAGTCGTGCAGTCCACTAATTTCATCAATTTTGTTAAATAAAATACAAATTAAATACAAATTGTCGAGGGTCCACCAAAAAACGAAATTCTTTGTCTTGGCCTTAAAAATAAAGGCCCCGCTATAAAGAATTTCTACCTAAAAATTCCAAAGTCTACAAAAAAATTCCTCCCTGTATCTGTACCTGTACATTGTACATATATAAATAAAATTTCATGGAGAAATAGTCTTCATGTATTTGATCTGTAGAATAAATAAAAATTGAAAATAAAAATTGAAAACTTGTACTCTCAATACATGTGTCTAGAAGAACAACCAAAAGTTGTTCTGTATGATTTTCATTAACTCACTTGTTCTCTATATTCATACAAAATTACAATTTCCAATTTGTCAGCTCCTAGAGGCATCCCCTCGTCCAAACATTTCTGAGTCTAAAAATATTTTCCATCATCTCCTTCCAACCAAAAAGATGCACAATTGAATCAAGATCCAGGATCCCGTAAGTGGCGTAACTGTACACGACTTGTCACCCCTTGGCAACGAGACTGGTTCAGATCCAGTTCATGAAATGAAATGAAAAGTTAAGTATTTCACACCATGGTTACCCCCCTTTAGCATAGGTACTGTAACTATATTTTTGTATTCTTTGTGGCTACTTCTTGAATAAAATATCCATTCTTCTCCCTTAATAGACCTTATTTAGTAAGGGCCTTGTCAAAATAATATTTTCAAACAATGCTCTGTTCTACTGATCAACTATATTTTTCATATCACGTACAAATTGATCTGTACACACACACACACACAGAGAGAGAGAGAGAGAGAGAGAGAGAGACAAAACTCTTTGATTAATTAAATGTGTTATTAGTTTTTGATTAATTAACAGACAAATTTCATGGAGAGAAAAAGTTTGACTAGAGTAAACAAAACTGTCAAAACAAATGTTTTTTTTGTTAAATATCCACAAAATTTTCATCGACTACTATGACTATGTAGAAAGCAACAATGACTAGAGACTAGACTTTTTACTAGGCATTTTTGCCTTTGTAATATTATATTTGTTGCTCATGTCGCTCCTCCCAACCCCTACTACATTACGTAATTAAATATGTCTACTCTAGAAATTTTTTTCGTGTCCTTAGGCCAAAAAAACATGCCTTATCCTCCCTCCCAAGACAAGAGAGAAAGAGTTAAATTTACACACAAAAATTTTCACAATCATCATCCATATTAGATGGATGAACAACTCCATCATTTTTTGAACAGGCAGTCAACGAGATAAGAACCCTCATAAAAGAGAAAGGAGAAGAAGAAGAAGAAGAGAAAGTTAAGAATGTAAACATAATGTTGTGAACACTACAATTATTCTCTCTTCACATAACATTATCGAGTCCTGCCATCCCCTCCCACACTTTCACTTTGTCTCTCTCCATATGCATAAAACTTTCTCTAGTCTCGTCAACCTCCTCAGTCCTCAATTGAAGGCCTTGCAACTTGCATATACTTACATATTCCTTTGTGAATGAAAAAAATCCCTTTGGTATGGAAATGGGCTGCATATTCTCTAAAATGGAGACTTTCTCCCTTTTCTTCAGCTTGGAGAAACCCTTAATTCAGAATTCAGTCAAGCAAAATGATCAAAACATGTGAACACTTTTTATGTAGTCTACAATTTTTTTTCTGTCTCTCTCAAAATTCCTTTTCTCACCACTTACAATCCCACTAAAAAAATGGAGAGGATGGGAGAGAAAACAAAGAGAGGAGGAGGGTGAAATCTGAAGCTGAAAAGGAAGGACGTCTCTAGTCTTTAAAATCTTGTAAGAAGGAGAAAAAAAACTCTAACGCACTCAAGAACCATTTCCAGTGAGTCCACAGGGAAAATATTTTATTTTGTACAGTTACTTGTACAGTTTTTTTTGAATGCTATATAGGGGAATGTTTGAGTAGAGGAAATCCTTTTTTCTGAGAAATTTTTTATCCCCTACAATATTATAATAATGGAGAAATCTACGAAACAATAGTCAGAGATTTTGAGACTGCTAAATTCACGATACAATTATTTAATTTCTTTTTGTTCTCATTATTTATTCTCAGCTTACTTTTTTAAAAAAAAGTTTGGGGTTTTATTTAGATTTTTTCAAAGCAAGTTAAAATGAAAATAGTGAAAGTATGGCCTTCGCTTTTTATGACTGCTAGACTAGATTTTTGTCTATTTTTGCTCTAAAAATATGCCTCTAGTTTTTATTCATTGAATGGCCACAAATAGAGACAGTAAGCTCATCAATATTTTTTTTACATTGTTATGTGTCTTTGATCAATTAAATTTGTATTCTTTTCAATTCCATGAAAATTTTCTCACGCTTTTCATGGAGGCGTTGTGGGACGGAACTAACTTTTTTTATGTATTGCAAATTTATTTAATTCACTCGACGTCAAGTTTAGAGTGAGTACGTGTATGTATTATGACTGTAATTAAATTAAAAGTGACAGAATACTCCCCCCTTTTTTATATATGACGCCATACAATTAGATTGTAAATTTAGACAACTACAAATAAAAAGAAGTTGGGATCGATGTAAAATAAAAAACAGAATGATTCAATTTTAATTTTAAGCAACTCAACTGGTTTTTTGTCCATAATTTAAAGAGAACAAAAAAAGAAGAAAATTCTCTTAGGATCAAGTTAAATTACTACAAAAAATAAAGTGTTGAGGCGAATGACAATTGATGAATTGTAAAAAATTTTAATTTGTATTTAACTTAATTTAATTATTCGTGTCAATGCTTGAATTTCTAATTATTCTCTTTTTTTTCTCTTCTCTCTCTCTCTCTCTCTCTTTTGTGTGCGTGTGTCATCAACGAGACTTTGTGAGGGCCATCGAATTCAGATAAAAGGCCCTCGACTTTTTTCAGTTTGTACAGTTAATTTCTAATATTCTCCCACTAAACTTGTTCTTTAATCATAGTTGTCTCTTAGTTGTAGAAAAAGAAAAGTTTGTCAAAAAAAAGTTTTTTTTCTTTCCCCTTCCCCCTCTCTTGTTTCTCAAAGTTGAAAAAAACCGAGTTTTTATCTTCATTAACAGTTTTAGTCAAACGTTTTACTAAAAATGAAGACAATTAGTTTGATCGTAGTAATCTGTGCGTAAAAAGAAACACTAATTTTTTAAACCAACTTTTTTTTTTTATTAAAGTCCTATTATTATTAAAAATATAATTTGTAATATTTATTTTTGTAAAAAAGAAAGTTTTCTCAATTTGTGTGTGTTTCGTATTTTTAATATTTTTAATTGGAAATTTAATTGATTTCTTACAGGTTTCCTCAGTTTGAGCTGGATGAGTGAGTCAGGGGCAGATTTGACGAATGATGGGGAGGCTGGACTACAATGCAGCACATGTGGGTCAGAGTGCAAAGTCTTATGTCAAGGGTAATTAATTTACATAATTTTTTTACCTATTTAAGTTAAATGTCTATTGAATGACATGGTGCTATCAAATTTTATGATTTTGACTCTAATACTTTATTTTAATTTTACTATAAAATAGCAAACAGACTCGCTTGTTTCGATCCTGCTGTCTCAATTTTATGAGAAAAAGGAGTGATCCATACTTTCAACCTTACGCCAATTGGAATCATTATTTATAAGTAATTTATCATTGAATGAGACCAGAAAAAAAGAAGAATATTTTCCATAAATCTCAATATTTATATCAATTAATAATACTCATTGTAGTCTAATATAATTTCATTAGTCTCATTTTTCAAAACTAGTCTTGAGAAATTTAATTTTCTCATGAAAATGTATTTATTATTAGATAATCCATGTAGTGAAATTAATTACCTAATGGCCAATGTCTAGGACTTCCAAGAATTCCACTTAAATAAAAAAAAATCTTTCATTGCTGCATGAAGAAAAAATAAACTTGGCCTCGTTTTTTATTTAAATTCTCAATATATTTTTCATCATTCAACTCACAAGAAAAGCTCAAATGACTCTACCTCACACTCAATCAATTTAATTAAAAGTTGAGAGAGTGAAATTGTGTTAATGTTAATGTTAGAAATTAATTAAATTCTTTTTCCTTTTTTTCTAAACGTGAAAAAAGGGTTTCTTCAATAAAAAAACGACAAAAAATAGGTGAGATAAGGCATACCGTATTGCTTGAAATATGAGTCCAGGATCATTAAAAAAAATATTTCTTTAACATTATAGACACTACTTAGATATCATAGCCCAAAATAGGGTGACCGGGCTACTATTAAAGGGGGGTTTTTATTTCAAGAAATACGGTACTCGTACATAGCATCAGGAGTTCTATTATTGATTTTATTTTTCCCTTTTTTCTCCTTTGTCTCCTGACTCAAATACAGAATCCCATGCACAGGAAAAAATTCATCTTTATCTCATCCTTTACACCTTTAGATTGTTGTGAACACTCTCCTCTCTCCTGTTCTGGACGTGTCCTTTTATTCTATAGATCTTTCTTTTTTAAAGATTTTTGTCCACACATAATACATATCAAATGGACAATTGTCCACCTGAAACCTTAAGGTTTGTCTGGTTCTGGTATTGACGTGTCTGTTGGGTTCAATTCCACAGAGTGAAAATGGTTCTTCAAAAAAAATTGCATTTTATCTTCGATCATCTCCATCCTTCAAGCCTTTTTCCTCTCCGTGTCAAAAACATTCTTGTCATCACTATTGTCCAAATCCACTTCCCATGACGTCAACGATGAGATCTCTGAAATAATAAACCCTTATTCTTCCTGAATTCACATGACATGACATGACCCAAAAATCCGTAAACTGTCTATTTAACTTTTATAACCATCATTCTCTCCTCATTTTATCCTTTAACCAAGATAAAACTAGTCATCTGAGACACGTTCAAGGTCTATTATGGTTCTACGAACATTTCTGACATGTTTGATTATCTCGAACTGACATTTCCTGGAAATTTTATTATCTGCACCAATGGTCAGATTGGTGATCAGATTCAATTTTCTGTTCTGATTAAATATCATAAATGGATTGATTTGAGAAAATGTGGGTCAAAGATTTTAATATTATTAAATGCTTCATTTTAAGGCCAACATTTTTTCAAACATTGTCGCATAATATTTTATCATCGCTCAAATTTTAACGAGTAAAGTATATTATGTCACAAAGAAATTGAAATAAAAATTGAAATTATTTTGTAAAATTGACGAGTTGAAAATTTCTAGGAAAATTACATCATGCACAAATAAGACCAAAACTGGTAAAAGTCTTTTTATAATGAATCCCTACATTTTGTTCTATTGTCCCTAACAAGGAAAATTCACTATTACAAAATCAACTCACTTTTCTCTCTCCCTCCATTCCAAAGAATTATTACGTAATTCAATTTCACTAAATAAACAAAAACATGGAAAATTTTCAAGTAATACTCCACATATCATCCTGTCTCTCTACTCTTCCCTAACTTCCAAGAAAGTAACTAGAATGCGAAAAAATGAAGTTTACTCAAGAAAAAGGGACAAATGAACAAATCTAATTCAAGTAACGTGTCAAAGCTTGAACAAAATTTAAGTTGATCAACATACTTAAATTGCATATGTACTGACAGAATGGTGACCTCCATCAAGTGACTTTTATCCATGCATGAGTCTACTGTCTAAGTACTTTGTATGAGTATGCACATACTTATCCCCTGATGAACAGATCAAAGGAAAAATACTAAAGGACTACGTGTCTTCTACATGAGACTATTTTATTTTCCTTAAGAAAACTATTCAATTTCTTGGAACCCATGTTCGACTTTCTAAACTAAAACACACAACAAAAAGTTCCATGGTCAAGTGGTCAAAGAGATACAGTCTTTGACACACAACAAATAATGCCAAAATAAAAACAAAAAGTGCCAGAAAGAGTAAATAACACAACAAGAAAAAAAAGTCCATGAAATATTCTTTAATGACGATCATCACTCATCATTATTGTTGCAGATGACTTACAGTAGTTGTTTTTTTTTATATTTTTACGGTAAATAATAGTATCTTAATCAAGTAGATTTTATATAAGTCAAAGTCATCAACATACGTTTCTTTTCCTAATATATATATATATATAATATTCATATATATATATATTTAGTTTCAGTATCATGTATCATGATTTTACATGTTATATAGTGTATTATGTACAACTGTTCACAAAAAAATTCCCCTCTTATAATAACAATTATATACTATGGATTAATAATTAATTTATCATTTTATAATAATAATAATAATTAGAGTCTATTTGTCTTACATTACAATTAATCTATATATATATTTAAACCTACCTATAATATATATAATATATTTACGTACATAATATATACAGGCTATGTACCAATTTCATTTTTTAAACTTAATTAGTTAAATATTATAATTACATTATGATGCCAACGTGTCGGTGCCTTTCACAAATCACTTCGTTACATTGTTTTCATTATAATATAAGGTTTTCTTTTCTTTTAAATTTATCCTACAACTTACATAATAAATATGTACACAAACACGATTCTTCCTTAAAATTTATCTAAATCCTAAAAAAACATATTATGGGTATATTAGCAAAATCTATGAAACTTTTTTTTTGTAAGTTTCATAAGTTTAACTCTAAATTACGCATCATTAGTAGTACTCTGAATGTGTGTAATAATGCTAGATTCCTGTTTCAGTTTTTTTCTTTTTTTGTGTGAGTGTAATGTCTCACGGACAGAGAGACCTTCCGGTCTCAAGATGTCACAAACACTATCCTAGAACTAATATACTAATTTTTTGGATTTATAGTACTACCATTGTAATACATACATCTTGTTTTTTTATACATGCATGTACTGCATGATAGTAGTAAGCACATAGGATGCATGGCGAAAAAAAAACATTTACTTCTAAATATTTAAGAATAACAAACTATTATACCTAATTTAATATATTTAAGTCGTATTATATTACTTTAATTATATAATTAATATATTTTCTCTCAAATACTATATTCGAATTTGTAGTCACAAAAAGAGAGAGAAAGAGTTGTGAATATTTTTAAAAACTTGTCACTTAACTTCAAAAAACTCACTTTCTCTCTGTTCACAAAAAAAAACAAAAAAAAATCTTGTTAGTTCAATACCGTCATTCACTACTTTAAGCACAGCATTTAAAAATCACAATGTAAACACTACACATTATATTTAATTAAACTTTTTTTTTAAAAAAATGTTGTTCCACTTCTCAGTCTAATCATCAATTACTTTAAGTCCTTGATAAATCAGTAGAGGGTTTTCTAGAGAAGAAGAGTTTCAAAAGGATGAATATTTACACTAATAATAATAATAAAATTATGTACACTTGAAGATTTTCATGATTAAAAACAGCACACGTCGTCAGGAAAAAAAATTGTTTGTCACATCAGACCATTTTTTCCCCTTCTTCCTGGCTGTCTTTGTAAGAATTTAAAATTGTAGACTGTTCACGTAGTGTAGCACTAGTATAACAAATAAGTTGCACCACAACATCGTACTATACAATGTTATTATATATTATGTAATAAATTATTTCACCAGATATTTTTTTTGCAATATTTGTTGTTGTATAGGTATTTTAAGCTGTATTTCTTAACATTATTAACTTAATAAAATTTGAAGAATCCACAAATACTATATAGTAAATATAGTAAAAGTTTTTTTTTCTTGTATATCATTCCTTAATTATCTACTGCAAGTACAACCAGCAGTTCTACAATCATTATTTTTGCACACTTTTCAGTTCGGTTAAAACTTGTTTCTTTTTCTTCTCTTTGTATATAATGTAAATTTGCACTAAATTGTGAAGATGAGTCGGGGCTTGAGGGGGAAATACAACAAACACCGAGCCCATCTTTTCTTTTTTTATTTTCTTCACTCCACAAAGGATGATGATAGTGAGTTGTCGGAATCTGACAAAGGATGAAAAACACTACCACATCACACAGAAGAGAGTCACTTTCTACACACTCACACCTCCACTGTTAGATTTTCTAGACATTTCCATACTCATGAATGAGCCATGGTTGATGTTAGCTGGTCCACGACTTCGACTTAGTGATGGTGTGTAGAAGCATTCATTGTTAGCTGAATTTGAATACCAGTTGACATTAGGTCCAGTCTAGAAAATGAAGAAAAAAAGAACATTAAAAGTTTGAAGGGCGTTTAAAAAAAACTTTCATAAAAGTAGTACAACGTATTATTATCATGTTATATAACAAATTTTTTTAAATGTACCTTCTGCCCTTCTGGAATTGAACACTGGTACAACACTTGTGCCACAATAGCAGCAACTTTTTGTTCTAAAATTTGACTCATTACAAGTTGTAAGAGCCTTGGTTCATGTTGCACAAAGAGAGCACGATTATCGGGATGTTTTGCCAAGTTCAGTAATGTTGTAGCTGCCCTTCTTAGCATGTCCAAGCTTGTGCCCATTGCTTTAGAATTCGTAAACAAATACGTCAAGAAATTAAAATTTATTCAAGTATAGTGCCAGTGTAGACATTTTATAATGAGAAATTTGTAAGCATGACGTGCTATTGTGTCTTTCTTACTGATGATGAATTTAAAGTTACAAAATTTCAAATAGTAATTGAAAAAAATTACCTTCTGGGTTTTCTCGGAGGACGGAGAAACCGTGATTGTTTGCAATATTCATGGCATTAGATTCCGCCTGTAAATTATAATATACATGCAGACAGTTTAATTATAACTATTGATTTTTCAAAGTTAATAGAAAAAGCAGTGTACACAATAGACTTCTATTCTTACCTGTTCAATAAAAGAGATGAGAAGAGATATACAAGGATTTTGTAAGGCAATCGTACGAGCAACCCCTGAGTCTGCTCCTGATAGATAGCTAAGTAAACTGTACAAAAAAATAAAAATCATATTACATTGTTGAATGGTACAATACATACTAAATTTTTTGGGAAAAATAGGACAAAATTTGTAATATTTATTATGATCGAATGTTTACTTGATTGCAAATTCCCTCATGACTTGATCCTCAGCTCTACAGAGAAATCTTGTGAGTAGAGCACAAAGTCTTTCAACACGAGAATAAGGTGGTGTTGCCAAAACTATTTCAATATAATCATCGAGTTTGATAAGGTTGAAGGAAAACATGGAAAAGAAAAGAAATTGTTTAATATACTTGATAGACTTGAGATGACAAAAGATATATCTTTACTGTGTAAATAATATTGTAAAATAATATTGTGTATCTTACGGAGGTCAACGTTTCCTTGTGTGACACTAAGTTTACAGAGGGCTTCAATGGCGAGTCGTTGTGGTGATAAATTAGAGCCTGGACCCAAACTAATGAAAGGATCCTGCCCATAGGCTGCTGGACATATGGCCCAATGTAGTAAACCATCTAAGATGGGTCTTGAAATTTCTTCCGAGAATGGACTGAAATAAATACAAAAATAAAATTGTTGTAAAATTTTGAAAATTATTCTTGTAAGTATACCAAAAAAAAGTTTAACCATAAAATAAATTTAATAAATCACCTGAGATCCATTTGACCGGATATATTAGCAATCATTACGAGAACATGTTCTCGTACTACGTGATTATACTCCCACCACCACTCATCATCTTCATTTAAACTAGAGCAGGTATCAGCATCAATTTCAGCGGCCGCAGCAGCAGCAGCAGCAACAGCATTGACACCATCTTGAATTAAAGCATCTTCAGTGTCATCATCTGTCCCTAGATTTGTAGTTGTAATTTTGTCATCTATTAATTGATTTTTCTTTTCACATGGTTTCCCCTTCAATGGGTGATCATGTTGAAGAAGGATGAGTTTTCCAATTAAACTCAGGAATGGTTGACTTTTCCCAAATTCCACATCATTTCCTATTAGAAATTAAAATAAAAAAGTTAGTCACTACAATGGTAATGTAATGGCGCTACACACCTATTTAAAAAAATACTATTCAATGATATATAGAGCAAAAACTGAACTTACCCGGAACAAATGTCAAATTTCTCAGAATGTTAAAGATGGATAAACAACGCCGAGCCAGTGCATCTTGACTCTCCGTAACTAGATACAAGCTTGGTTCGTCTCGTGTGTAGCACTCATCTTCATACTCTTCCATTTTCTTTCTTTTAAGAGTGCAGCCAGGATCACGTATCTGGACTTCTATTTTCTTTACACTCACAGCTCCACTACTACTTTGTTGTTGTTCAACTTTTGCTCCCTCATCAACAGTTCCATTGTTTAAAGTATCACAGATATCCGAATTGTTTGAATTGGACATATTTGAATTGTCTTCTCCGTCCATCATAGCATTATCACTGCTATTTGCCAAAAGTTCTTCAGTCGCCTTACTTGCCCCTTCTGATTGTTCAGGAAGTTCACTCATTGCATTGTCCTCCTCATCTGTTGAGAGGGGGACTTGACGTTGTGATTTTTGCTTCCGTGTTTGTTTCTTGTTGACAACTTTGGTTCCATTTGATGGAATTGGGGATGGAAATACAAATGTTTGGCAATTTATTTTCTCAGACTTTTGTTCTTCTTGGGAGGCATTTGTAAGATGTGGAATGACTGAATTTGGTTCGGATAAAGAGTCACTGTTTAACTCATTGTCTTTCATTTCAACCTCACTACTGGTTGATTCACACGGTGTGGATTCTTCCATGGGCTCAGACTTTATTTCCACTTTGATCTGGGTTTCAACTTGTTCTTCCTTTTCAGACTCAGCCTTACTATCATCAGTATTATTATTACGATCTTCCCCTGCTGTTGACTCATCCATTGTCTTTGAGAGGAGACGTACAATAGGAACAATTTGTAAGTCTGATGTAAATGAAGTCACAACATGTTTCGTGAGTTCCATGGTCTCTGTAGATAGTCCAGAGTCTGGATCCCTTCTTGATTTCTCGTCATAATCCCATGTACGAGGACCAGGTAGAACAAAGGGCTCATCATCTTTTTGAACTATACCCACTACTTTATTACTACGTGTCACTGATGTGTAGTTGGGTCCACTGAGAACTACGGTATGTTGTCCCTCAATTGGAGTTTCTTGATGAGATAGAATCCCAATCTACAAAAAAAATGGGTGAGATTAATGTATTGTTGCAAATTGTATATAAATAATTGGCTAATTGGTGATCTTAGTTAGTTATGACAAGTTGGAAACTGAACTACGATTTCCAATATGAAATACTTTGAATGATAAATAACCAGTTCTTGTCATAACTAAATGTACATTAGAATTTTTAGAATAAAATTGAACAAATAAAATTTTACTTACGTCTGGCTCATCCCCAACTTCATGCACAACAATATCATACCACTTTCTTTGTTTTTTATCTTTCGGTTTTGATTGCACTTCATCAAATTTATCACCAGATGTTATGTCCAATCCAACACTTTGACCAAACATGAGTATTAAGGATCTTTTTAAATGTTCCAGTAAAATATCCATCAAGCCAGGAAGGTAAGTTAAAGAAAAGTAGGAGATGGAGTGATCATCATACAGAAGCACATTGAGAACATCCAATGCCCATGTTGTCTCAGCCAATAGTCCAGATTTAAGACACATTACAATTCTCCATGCTTCCACAGGAGCAATGTCATGTTTATGTAGTTTCTTTCTCCTCACCAGGACAGGAGTGACTGCCTCAACACTGTCCAGGGGAAAAATTATATCCTTTTTGAGCTGTACTGGAGCTTGAGGAAGGGACATGGGTGAGACGGGTGACCCAGAAGGAAATTGTGGTCCAGGTGGTGGTTGTTGTTGGTGAGTCTGTGGTGACATTGACCCAACGGGTGGCATAATTGGCATAATTGGTGGTGGTCCTTGATTGACTGATGCTAATTTACCCGGATGAGATGATGGAGATTGAGGAATCATTGCTTGAGATTGACTTGGTGAGAACCCCTTGTAATCTCCTTTGTTGGAAGGAAAAGGCTGTCTTGGTGGCCTTGCTAACATTCCTTGTGGTGGTGGACCTGAACTCCACGTTGAATTTGAGCTAACAGGTGATCCTGAAGTCGGTGGTGCTTGTGTTGGGTATCTTGGATGAGGATGTTCATTTGGTGGTGGTGGCCAAGGTTGCCCTTGTTGACTTGAGGGTGGCATGGAAGGTAAACCACTCGGTTGTCGTGGGGGCACTTGAGATGCACTGTGAGGTGGCCAAGGTTGAGGTGAGGGAGCTTGTTCTCGACCTGAAGGTGGCCCACTAATTGCTCCTATATCATCAAAAAACAAATATTTTGTCAATTTCAAAAATAATTCATCATCTCTATAATTTCTTATTTTTACAAGTAAATAAAATTACCATATGGTGTCTGATGAGGCGGTGTGCCAGGTGGCACAGGACGTTGTTGAGTAGGAGTTGTTGGAGGCTTGGGCCCTTGTCCGGGTATGGGTCCTTGTTGCTGCAAAAATAAAATCAAAGTCATAAATTTCATCATCTATAAATTTTAAACCTTTCAAATTTTCTACAAAGAGATTCAAAATTATAAAACTTACAGGATGTTGTTGTTGTGAAAATGATGGAGGAATACCCGGATGTCCAGGTCCTTGTGGCCATCCTAAAGTGAAAAAATGTCACCAAATTTAGTATACAATTGAGCACTGTTAAATCACAGTATCTTTTGAGAGATTTTTTTGAAAAAAATAATAATCAACATCAGTACTACAATTTACAAAAAAACGCATGCAAAAAATTAATTAATTTTATGTAAACCTAAATTATTATTATTAGAAAAAGGAAGCTCTCTTGAATAATACGGAGGAGGAGAACAACAACAACAACACATTGTGTCTCCCCTATCCATATAATAATTATTTGTACTCTCGGAGTCTGAAATTACTGGAGTCTCCCAAAATTTTGAAACGTAGGAATATTCTTGTTTCTGCATTGTAAAAATAAAATCTCACTACTATTTTTTCTAATTTTTTTTAAATTTAAACACTTCACTCTCTCTCTCAAAGTACTGAAGAAAAAAAACTCGAACATAAATTGACTGACACTGACAAACGAAAAAAAACAAAAGACAAAAAAGAACCTTTGGGCGGCGTGCCAAGCATAAAATTCATTTCTTCATAAATCAATAAGGTTCATGTCTTTTTCTCTTGATTTAACAATAAAAAAAATAAAATAAGTGAAGCACTATCAAGTTACACTAAATCCCTTCACAATAGTTTTGAATTCAAGTATCAAATTTGATTACTTCAAGAACATTAAATAAGACGAGGGAGAGAGACCATATTTTATATAATGTGTAAAATATTCTGATGTTCAATTTTTATATTATTATTAAAAGGTAATTTAACTCTTGTCAATTGTACAAAAAACAATAAAAAATGTAAAGAAAAATAAATATTAAAATATTATTTCATGCTACTTGCTGTCTCAGTTGAAACTTTTGTAAGCATTCAAATTTTTTCTAGTTCAGTTTACAATAGACTTAACAACGAATATTAAAATCATGAGGACGACAAATTGAATGTACAAAAAAATTTCTAAGAATGAGTTTAGTGCCAACAAATCTACTACACCACTACTGTAAACAATTATAGTGATGATGTTGAAGAAGCAAAAAAAAAGATAGAAGAGCCAACAAAAAGTGTACAAAGAATAGAAATTTCTGGAAAAGAAGATACTGAAGAGATCAACAGAAAAAATTATAGTATTAGTAGCCAGGACTTGCAGTTAGACTACACTTGTCGATCAAACGCACCTTCAGGTGGTATCCATTGTTTAGAATTGTGAAGTTGTGAAGGTGGTGCTAAGCTTCCATGTGTTGGTGCAGGCTGAGATGATGTAACATTTGGTGACGGAGATGACCTAATACTTGACCCTAGTTCTCTTCCACTTCCAACTCCTCCAGCTCCAACAGAGCTCGGAGCTCCAGGAGGATACATAAAACTTTGTCGCCCACCCGGTACACCACCACTTCCATCTATTTTTTGTGATTAGACCATTGAAATACCCAAGTGTTAATATAAATAATAATTTTTTGGTGTTATTTTTTTATATATAAATAGTACAGTGTCCAAACAAAATTATTATTTTTTTTGCCCAATAATGACTAATAATGGGGAATTACATGCAAGCTCACGTCAATATCTAATATTATGTAGCCCACTACAATCAACTACAAATTTTGCAACATGGTTATTTTTTTTTGTAAGGAGTGAGTGGAGGATTATTTGAGTACTACTACACACTACTATAGTTCAGCATTTAACAATGAACAATTATGATTATTAAATAATGATCAAATAACTTTAGAATTTATTTAGTACCATATGGTGGCATCCTTTGTTGCGTGGGTGGTTGTTGAGATGGTGGTGGTGGATAGGTAGAATACGGTTGATTACTAGGTGAAATACCCGTTGTATCTTTTGTTTGTGTTGGTGGACCAGGAGGATATTCTAGTCTCCGAATTTGATTCGGATGTTGAGGAGGCAGAGGTAAATGTTTACCCGTTATTGGAGACGTTGTTCCTTGTAATTGGGTCTGTCCACTCGGTGCATTGCCAGGTCCCATGTAACCCTGCTAATGTACAATAAATAATCAAAATTGTATAATAAATCAATGTTATGTAAACATGGAGCAACAAACATTTTTTAAGACAACTCAACTGTCTAATGTAAGTGTTATAACACATTATATCATTTTTATATACAACTAAAGACAGTCAATTTTAAAAATTCAATTTTTATAACATACAGACATATCACATTATATCCACTCCTTTAATATTTTTATTCTAGTTTCTTTCTTTTCATAAAGACAAAAAAATGAAATTACCTGATCAGTCTGTTGTTGTTGTTGTTGTTGTTGAGGATGATAATAATCTTGATTTGGATATCCATTTAATGGGGGAGGTTGACCCTGTGGATAAGGAGATCTTTGAGGTGGACCCATACTATATCTTTGTCCTTGCTCTTCTTGTGAATTACTAGGTGAACTATTAATTGGTGGTTGTCCAGGCGTGGGACCACCGGGCCCACTGGGTGGTTGTTGAGATGGTGGTTGTTGAGGCTGTGATGGACCATAACCCGAATGTTGTTGTTGTTGTGTGGGTGGACCACTTGGTTCTGGACCACTTCCGTATGGGTAAATAGATCTCCCTATCGGAGGAACTGGGGTAGGATATCCTCCTCCCGATATTTGTCCACCATAACTTCCACTTTGATTGTATTCATGTTGTGGGGAGGGTGGTGGAGGGGGTCCTCTAGGGTACTGATCACTTGGAGGAGGGTATGGAGGGTAACCACTTGGTCCACTTGGATAACCTTTACAATGACATTTTCAAAAAAATTTATTTAAAACATGTTCTCCTCAACTCTTCAACAACTAGACAAGACAGAGTCTTAAATTTTAAGCTTCCACTAGTGGTAACACGTGGCATGCAATAGTGAAGTACTTACTCTAAATAAATATTTAAAACTCAACAGCTACGCTCCCAGTCACATTCAACAAACATGGTTGAAAATAAAAGCATTCGACACTACATTATACAATTGAGTTTAGTTTTTAAAAAAAGAAAACCCCAGTCAAATCAAATTATAGTTTTACTAATTATTAGCTAAAACAAAAGTAAACTTTATGAAGGCAGCAGCCAATAGCTAATATGGAACCAATAACTCCATGAGAATCAGTTCCCTGTCTCTGTTTATGTCCTTGATTTTGCTTCTTCTTCTTCTCTTGTTTGTTAAACATCAGAATTTATTAAACTATTTTAGTACATTCCTTCACCAAATTAATACATACGAAGAATTTTAGACTACATTTCCCTCACTGATTGACTTGACTAACAAAAAAAACTGAGGAGCATTTCTTCACAATTAAAAATTAAACACAATAATAAATTATTATTAATAATTTGAAGAAATAAAAGAACTTTTATAGAAGAAAATGATCAACGACAATATTACAACGACAAAGAGAGATGGACAAGATTATTATAAAATTCTTTTGCACAAGTGGAATCATTTAAGACTAAGAGATGTACTTAATCAGAGTGAGAGAAAGAGAGAGACAGATAGAGTTAAACGGATAATAATGTAGCCTACCCTGTTGATGATTATTAGACCCATGATAGTGGTGCATGGAGGAATAATGGTTTACAGGATCATCATTGAATGGATTCGACACATTGATTTGATTTTTATCACCTAGCAATTAACACAGACAGATAGTGCTTATTCCCCACACAAACAAAAAACTTTTCCCCACAGTGAACTTCACGATTAGAAAATAAAGACAAGAATAAAAACACCAAATCCTACAAAAAATCTTTTCTTTGTCGTATAAAACAATTTACTATCAAATAGAGCCTATAGATGTGTTTGTCAATCTATTTATTAGAATTTAAACTCTAAGTTTATGCCATCCCCTCCTCGCTAAAAACGGACAGTAGACAATTTAATTAATATTCAATATGATATTTTTTTCCTATTTATTTGAAGTAGTTTGCTTGAAAATACTAAATAACGTATTTCAAAATATTTGTGACTAAGTCTGACTGAAACCGAGGGTTAATTACTAAATTTCAAATGCTTTCCTATACCTCCTACACATTTTTATAATATAAGATGTGATAATACAGTTGTAAAATCTCTTTACCCGATAATTTGTTATACGCAATCTATTGTATATATATTAAATAAAACTGAGAACAACAACAAAAAAATTCTATATCAATTTATGGAACTACAAAAATAAAATAGAGAGCTAGAGAAGCAAGAAGCATATTAAATTATTGTAATCATATGGAGAAATAAATCAAATCAAAGGGTTTTAAAAAAGACACCACCCAGTAAATTTTTGAAGAGTGTAATACTGACCTGGGTGTTGTTGTTGAGTAGGGATTTGAGGAATTTGACCACTTGGAGGAGGTGGAGGAGGTCGTTGATGAGGAGTGGCTGACTGATTTGCATAATCTGGTGGTGGTCCACCATATGGGTAGTTAGAAAAGCCATCCATTGAAGAATTATTATTAGGTCCCGGAAATGAGTCTTGTGAGTCTATTAAAAAAATCAAATTAACAGGTTAGGAAATGTAACTAAGGTATATAATAAAATTATTCAATTTATTGGATTTTGTCCTTACTTGATGAACCCGGTGAAGGTACCGGATGAACTGCTTTCGCACCTTTCTTTTTTGATGACGCTTCCACTTGATTGATTAGCGGAACCGGGTCGATTCCACCGCGATCAAATTTACATTCAAATGGGAGCTGTAAAAGATTATTAGAATTATTACTTTACGATATCTCATAATTTCATTTCCTCAATAAATTACATGTTATGTGTACTGTAGAATATTTTAAATGAATTTTAAAATAACTTACTAAGTGTTTCTGCAAAAAGAAAAATATAAAAAATTAAATCAACATGTTGTACAAAATTCTCAAAAAATATAATCAATTCTGTATATTTTATATTGTCTTACCGTGTAATGTTTTCTAAGCGTATATGCAGCACTTGATGAGGCTCCAATGCCTAAACTACCCGCAATGTCCTTCCAAGTTTTATTTTTTGTTACCTATCATTTTAATACAATTTTCAAATTAGTAAACATTTAAAAAATACAGACAAATATCTTTTTAAAAAAATATATATTGGTTTTCTACACAAATGTCCAGTGAGAAATTGGGAATAAATCCTTTCCAATTAAGACTGTAATTATTTATTTTTAAAGAAAATTTTACCTCTAAAAATCCACTGCGTTCCTTCACCAAAAAATACAATTTAAAGAGATCCAGTGGATTTTTGGAGATGGTAGGACAGGTTGTAATAGATGTTCCATGTTCCTCCATAAAAAGCAATAGTTTGTCTAGGAACATTCTTCTTTCTGGATTATCATCCATATCATATAATTTATTCAGACTATCCGGCTTCTGAAATGTACAAAGTCAAACAAATCAGTCACAATTCAAAGGTATTAATTCAGTACGTAACAGCTAAATTTTAAAGTAGTAGTGCACACGCTCACACATTCATAAAAACACAAAATTTAAAAAAACAAAAAACGTAACATAATGACAAACAAAAACAAAACAGAAACAAAAATTCGATTCATACTTTTTTTACCTTGACTTTCGGTCTGAACTGGTCACTCGGAGGAGGATGACTATGCAAGCCCTGTAATAAGATTATTATTGTATTATTACATCAAAATCTTGTATTCAAAATTTTATAATCCTTGAACAAAAAAGCATGAAAAACTAAATATTTTTAGAAAAAATACTTACAGGACTTGCCGGAGTTCTGGGCCACCCAGGGGAGTTCATTTCATAATCTTCATGCATTGAGCTCATGCTCGCTGCTCCTGGTGAAGGTACAGCGTTTCCTTGACTTTGATAATTTTGATGACGCGTTGAGCCTTCTTTTGTAAGCTTTGGCATGGCAGGTCCATCATCGCCGGGTGAAGGTGCTAAACGTACAGAATCAATTAAATTAATTATCAATCATTTACACAAAAAACATTTAGAAAAATATTTACACAAGTACAAATCTTATTGTAACATCTACAGATTATATTTAATTTTGACTACCTCCAGAGGCATTAGAGAGAGTCGACTGCTGGGATGCATCATCAACGGGAGTTCCATCAGGACCCATGGATATTATATTAGGGGGATTACTAGAAGAATTGTTTATACTAGAATTATCTTGTGTATCAGAAGATCCAGTATCGTGGTGTGAAGACGGCTGATGGATAGCATGAGGTTGCCCGGATTGCGACTGCGGCGGAGGTGTTGATGAAGACGGCATACCTGATGGAGGACCCATGGGTCCAGGGTAACCCCCTTGATGTGGAGGTGAAGGGAATCCCATTTTTTGCTAAGTAAACACAAACAAATCAAAATTAATGACACTGTATTTACATCAGATAAATAGATACTTTTTTGAACCAACAAGAATGATTGTAAACGTACCTGTAAGTGCTGCTATAAATGGCAAAAAAAGAAAAACAGATTAAAAATCAAGAAATCAAGTCATATACGTATCACTCTACTGTAACAGTAATTTTGTTGTAAAACTTACCTTTAAATAATGTGGCGGATTATGAGATCTAGAACTAGAGTTTGGAAGTGTTTGCGGAGAATTAGGATTCGGACCAGGCCAAGAATTTGCTACAACAAGAAACAATAATCACATTTAGAAATTTTGGTAAAAATGTCCAGAGTACAATACTATTGAATACACAAATATATTATTTTATGTTTACCTTGTGGAGGTGGACCACCATAAGGATACTGATGTTTCATTCCCTGAAAAGATTGATAAGATTCATTATAATTTGAAATTGACAAAAACTAAAATGAATACAATTAAAATTAGTATGTTTATTTACCGATGGATCACCATATCCTGGATGAGACGCAACTGGATAGGCTCCAGAAGGACTCGAAGAAGGACCTGGAGGAGGACCACCAGAAGGATGATTTGCTGATGAGTGTCTAGGACCAGCAGGATAGGTATTTGGTGCCTGTGCCATAGGCATTTGTTGACTTGGATGACTGGGGTTGTAGGGACTCATCATTGAATGAGGACTACTATGTCGACTACCACCATAACCAGGTTGGGAAGGTGGTTGTTGTTGTTGTGACCAATGAGGCTGCCCTTGTTGAGGATAATGTGATTGGGATGATGGAGCTGGATGTCCACTACTTCCTCCTGACACCATTTGACCAGGGTGTTTCCCTCCACTCTGGTACATATGGTGAGGAGGTGGGGCCATCGACTGTTGAGATGAATAAGGACCAACTGTAAAAGAAAATATAAAGAAAAACATGAGCATCTTAGATTTAAAAAGTCACAAATCATCATTCAAGTTTCAATTTATGCTAATAAAAACATGCATATCATTACCTACACTAAAGTAAAAATTCTTGTATTGTTATCTCCTCCAATAATTGAAAGTGTTTTTTTACCTTGACCGCCAGGCATTGGCGATTGACATTGACTCATTCTTGGTGGCCCACTGCCGTCATTTCTACTTGATGGTCTTGGAGGAACCGGAATGTTTTGATTTCCTAAAGCAACAATGAAATTATACTCATATTAGATAACATAGTCATTAGTCATTACCATTAATAAAAGTTTTAGAAGAATTCTCATTTAAAATATAAAATTGTTCCTCTTGAGACCCCCCCCCCCCTCTCCTTATTCATTCCTCAAGATTCATTTCTAGTCAAACTTACAAAAATTGTACATACTTCGTTCACACGAGGAGAAAACACGTGCTCTATCCTTTTTTGGACTTGTCAAATAAAATATTTCATCTCCGTAAATACAATATGAGGTAATAAATCAATTCCTCAACTCAACAGAGTAGTTTTTTAGCATGAAAGGATTAGGTAAGAATACAAAGTTTACCCTTTTATTTCTAAATTAAAACATTTAGTATTTACTAAATACGCGATTGTATAACATCTTATGTACTGTCGTACTTGTAAAGATTTCATAAAAGAAGTCTCACAAATTATTACATAAGAGTGCCTAACAATGTTATATTACACATTATAGTAATACAGTCCTCGGGTTTTGTACGGACCTGTACGCAGCGTCTGGTCCGCAGCGAGTATAACACGCAATAGAGTGGCGGG
>JAQIVZ010001433.1:0-33096 GCA_034700945.1 Arrhopalites spinosus
GCAAAATGAGGGTAGAAATGGAGCGAGATGGATTCCAACTCGAGATGGATTTTGTCACTTTTCCATCTCGCGAGATGAATACCATCTTGCGAGCCAAAAACCAACCCAAGTCAGCATTATGAGTCTCAATGACACCCCCAAGCTTCAATTGACCTCAAATAAAATATACCGGCAATTTTTTCCCATTTGTGTTCTCATTGGCGATTAGCTCAAGGAACTCCACATTTTTGCATGAGTCTACACATCAGCTTAAAATGTGAGTGAGGGAAGGGAAATATCGCCGGACTTTTGCTCACACTGACTTCTGCTCACCCGGTCTTTTGCTCACAGAATTTTGCTCACATAACTATTTTTTTCATGAACCTTCATTTTTTAATTATTAAATTGTAGAAGTCTAATGAAACATGTGTAAAATGAATTGAAACTTAGTTTAATGAAAATGGGACAACTATAAATCTGTATGTATATTTGGCTCAAACCCTGGATGCGACCCCGGAATGATTTTCAAGCTAAAACTTAGACAAATGAGAATTATGATAAGATTCAGTTCAACATTTTCATATCTGGTGGCCTCGAAGGGCTAGAACAAAGAAGGACACATGTTTCATTAGACTTCTACAATTTAATCAATAAAAAAACGAAGGTTCATGAAAAAAATAGTTATGTGAGCAAAATTCTGTGAACAAAACCCCGGGTGAGCAAAAGTCCGTGTGAGCAAAGACCCGTGTGAGCAAAAGTCAGTGTGAGCAAAGGTCCGGGAGCAACTGTCCGTGAGCAAAGTTCCCTGTGAGCAACGCTCCTAGAACTGATCTAAAAAATAAAAATTTGAATTAGTGCAAGCCGGAGGGGCAATATTGTGCATCAGCCAAGGAATGTTGCAGCAATCTTTGTGCCAACCATGCTGGAGATCCCCAGAAAACATGCGTACCTCAAAAACCACCTGTTGGGGTAAGTGTAAACAATTCAAGTGTCCACTAGCTGACAATAGATGGCGGTAATGACAATGGAATGATTTTTGTGTTAGCCATGCAAGCCCCAATTCCATGCTTGCCATAGTGGGAATGAATGTTGCAGTAAAGTGTGCAACAGTGATGGCCGATGTACAGCTGCTGGGCAGAATAATGCCGTGAGTAGCCCCCATGTCTAGCTCCATCCCATTTTATTTATTTTCCTCCTCCCTTTCATTCTGGTTGACACCCCAAGGGTAGCGACCATTTGCGCAAGCCATTTGATTGTTTGAGTCATTTCACACTGACCACTTGTACCCCCTAGGGCGACAGGTACGATCTTACGGCCGTGGATCCAAACTACACGCCCATCTCAGAGGAGGATTGCATTTACATGAAGTGGGAATTTTGCTCTCCTGGTAAACCATTCACAGGGATGCTATCTATGTACAATTAACTCCATTGTCACTGCCATTTCAGGGAACAAAAATGATCCACAGCCATGTGGATGGCTTAAGCAGGCCAAATGCAACGGAAGACAAAAACGAAACGTGCCACAAATACCGTAAGTTCCCATACTTCCGGCCGGGCCCCATCTTTACAATTATCCCTATTTTGTTTTTGTTTTAGCGCTGTTGAAAACAGTAATGCAACTTCTACTCCAGTTAAATTGGGAATTCCAAAAGAGTAATTTCAATTTGTCTCACAATTAAATTTGAGCCTCACAGACTTGAGTTTATTCATGTAAATTAAATGTCCTCCCGCCAAAACTCGAACAAATAAACAAACTTGAGAATCCAAACTTAAATTAAATTTTTTGTCAATTCAGACCATTTTTTTATTTCCATTCCCTTCTGGTAATAAATTAGCTTGACCAACCAACTGTGTAAAATATCCGTCCGGATTTTGAAGCAACACTTTTGGCGCGTCGTACTCCTACACCATCAAATTTAAACTTTGAAATGTGGCCACATTTAAATTTAAAATATGTTTTACTTTAACAAATCCACCATCCAAAACGAGGATTTTGTCCGAGTCCATGACACTGGCCAGTCGATGTGCAATCGTGATGGTCGTGCAATGTGCCAAATTTGTTCGAATCACTCGTTGAATCAGCCCATCCGTTCTATAAATCCCCCACAAAAAATTCATTTTCGTTTTTGCCACTTTTTCGGAATGTGAAATGGTAAATTGGGCTCACCGGGGATCAATATTGGCGGTGGCTTCATCCATCACCAAAATGAAGTTTTGTCTCAATAATGCTCGAGCAAGGCAAACAAGTTGACGTTCTCCAACAGAAAAGTTACTCCCGCCATCTGCCACTTTAAAATCTAACGAAGGGATGGCCTCCTTCATCTCCACCTGAATGATCATCAAATTTAATTCTGATGAGAAGAGTTCAAGGGTCACTGCTTACATGTTGAATGACCCGCCACAATTGGTCATCGGAGAACTCGTCAAAAGGATCCAAATTGTAGCGCATGGTAGCTGAGAATAAAAATGGTTCCTGTGGAATAATTGAAATGACTTTCCTCAGGTCATGCAGTCCAATGTCATTGACCCGAATCCCATCAATCACAATAGACCCACTCAGTGGTTCCGTCATTCTGAACAACGCGGCAATTATGGAACTTTTTCCTATTTACATTTAACAAAGTTCTAACGTTTGATTAATTTAAATTTGTAGCATTCCTACCAGCCCCAGTGCGACCAACAATGCCAATTTTTTCTTGTTTTTTTATAGCAAAGGTGACATTTGTGAGAACGTTCTCTTGACCGCCATTGTATGACAGGCACACACTTTGAAACTCAATGGCACCATCTGAGGAAGTGGGCCAATTTTTTGGTGGTTTTTTATCTTGGGACGATTCAAGGGGGGCCTCTGACTGAAGCCCACAATATTCCAGCGCCCGTTCAACTGACGTCATGTGATTTTCTACACTGGCGCTCTGCCTCATTCCGTACTGGCACACAAGAGGGACAAATTAACTCTACCCGCGTGCAACTAATTTGAGTTCTTATGGTGATAAATTTACCTGTAACGCTCCTGAGAGACCAAGCGCGGACGAAATTGACAGACCAACGGCACCACTTGAAAACCCTTGACAGATTTAATTTGGATGTTACACCATTAAATATTCTGTTAAAGTACATGAAAGTTAAATTGTCAATTAATTCTGGTTACATCCAGCAAAGAGTAGGAAACTGTACGTGACGACAGTGACGAAGAGGGCGCAAGTAATTTCAAGGCCCACGACCAGCCAACGATTGGCAGCGATGAATGCAAACCAAGCTGAGGAATGGACGTCCTACAGTTAAGTACACAATTAAACGCAAGACAATAATTGGAGGGTTAAATAAGGGTTACTTGATAATCATTAAACTGTTGAATCAAAATGTTTTCAGAATTGGAGGCCCGGATGGTCGTGATCCCTTGAATTGTGGCTATCACGTGAGTGAACACGGGACTTCTGCCTGATTAAACATGACAAATTAAAGGACGTGCCAGAGAGGCGCCGTAAATGGAGACTTACTCATGGCCTCTATGCGCTTGACTTGTCGGGATGTTCGCATGTAATAAGTCCGAAGCCATCCAAGGATGACTAAAAGAAGGACGGCGGGAAGGGCAATGAAATAATTTGAAATTATGACAATTACCAAAACTCCAATGACCATGAACCCAACCTCAAACACTTCCGCGAATGCTAATTCAAACCACAATTAAATGATTTAATTTAAATCATTCTTCATTCCATCAAAATAATGTTTGGCTCACCCTGGGGCAACTGCTCATCCATCGCCCCCAAGTCTTTGGTGAACCGGTTCAAAATTCGCCCTACAAATTAAAACCAAATACAAAATGTGGGACAATAATTTAAGAAAAAAAGATGGGAGTACCGGAAGGGTTTTCATCAAAGAATTTGGTGGGGGATCGAATGAGTTTGGCGAGCATTTGATTGTGCATGTTCCGACTGATTACCATGCAATACTGCAACAACCAAATCGCCTGAGCGTTGGTCAACACAAACATGGCGAGCACTAGCCCCGTGTACACGTACAAATAAAAATAATCGTAAGGACATGAGCCGTCCAATTCCAATTCTTCCATGTCACAGCCTGTACTGTTCAAATCTTGCCGCGTCCTAAATGTCCTTTCTGTGTTATGGCCCATCATTAAAATACTGTAAAACAATTCAGACTCACCAGTACATGAGCCAGTAGTCACTGGCACTTTGGAGAACTTGTGAGAAACAAAAAAAGAGGAAGAGCATGACCATGGAACAGACGGAGTTTCCAAACCGGAAGTAATCCCAATACGTTTTTACTGTCACTGACCCTACCGCCATTTTCTCTGCCTGGCTCTCTTGTTTCCGCTCTCCCTTCTCTTCTTGTGGTTTGGACAACTAAAGTGAGAGTGGACGTCATTATTTATTTTAATTAATTTTCTATGCATTTCCTACTTTGCGATTTGGGTCAGCTTCCACGGAGGAACTTTTGACCTTTTCAACTTTGGGTGTCTTTGGATTACTCTCGTCCTCTGTTTCGACCAAACCAACAAAGTCGATGCCATCCTTGACAAGGTTCTCATACGTTCCTTGAGCCAAGATTCTTCCCTGGGGGGGGGGGGGTTTAAATATATTTGGGTGTTTTAGAACAATTAAATGTTAAAATGGAGGATAAATGGATTACATTTTGGAGGACGATGACATGTTGGGCTTGTGGTAAATATTGGAGTTGATGCGTTGCCAAAATTACCAGCTTCCCTCTACCAACCGTCAAATAGTCCAGAATACATTCGTCGAAAATGCGCCGTGACACGTGCGCGTCGACGGCACTCAATGGATCATCCAACAAAAAAATGTTGGCGTCTTGATTGTACAGCGCCCTCCCCAAATTAATTCGGGCTTTTTGTCCTCCTGACAAAGTAATTCCTCGATCCCCCACTAGGGTCATGTCCCCATAGGGCAGTTGCTTAAGGTCAATGTCAAGGGCACATGCCTTTATTGCTTCCTCGTATCTCTGGGCATTGAAGGGCCGACCGAATAAAATATTTTGGCGGATATTTGCTGAAAATATCCACGCCTCCTGGCTTGCGTATGACATTTGGCCATTGACCGTCATTGTCCCTTTACTCAATGGCAACTCGGAGGTCAGCATGTGCAGAAATGAAGTCTATCCACAAATTCGTAATTAATTAATTATGGACATGTAATTGTCCAATATATTTCAGACATTAAATCTCCTTACCTTTCCAGAACCAACAGCCCCGACGACCATGACCAATTGATTTCCTTGAAAATTACAACTTACATCTTCCAACGTCATTTTGGTGGCGGTCCAACTTTTTATTCAACAATATTAATTACAATTAGTTGACGTCAGAATAATCAAGTACTTTCCAATTATTTACCTGGCGTGGGCGTTGTCAATTTGAACGAATTGAGAATTGGCGGGTTTTTCAGGGACGTTGGAGTTCATGTCGAACGTTGGGATAGATTGGAACTCCTTGTTGGGGCACTTCTTTTCTTCCAACAATAAAAAATTCTACAAAAATTGGGAACGAGTTTTAAAATAGCCACACAAGATGAGAGCCAATAGTGTGACGTACCTCGATTCGATTGACGACGACGTTGAGTTCCTTGACATGCATGGCCCCAACGGGGACAAAAACTAAAAGGTTTCGGCGGACAATGTTGTAAATGGTCACCATCAAAAACACCGAGTCCGACCTCAACTCCCCACCCAACAAAACGAAGGCGAGAACAGTCAAATAACTGAGCATCCTCGCAGCCCAAAAGAAGAGGGACACTATTGACCGGAGAAAGGCGGACTTTTTCAAAATATTTATTTCCAATCTGGAACATTAAAATTAAAATTTCAAAATTTAATGGACTCATTTTTAAGATTCATGAAATGTACCGGCGGCAGTCGTTGACAATGGCGGTGAAGGATTTTTCCCAACAATACATTTTAATTACGCGCATGGCAATAATTATTTGGGACATGACCTGAGCCCGATGATCCGTCCGTCGAGCCGTCTCCTGCCGAAACTGACCCACGTGCTTCCCCGCCCATGCTACAGAATAGAGACCATTTTAATAATAAAATTCATTACAAATTGACGGGAGGTTTTACATGAAAAGAAGACGAGAATGATGGCAAATCCAACCCCCGCAAATGTGGCGTACTCCAAATTGCCAATTGTCCAAAGAACGTAGCCAAAAGTTAACAATTGAATGGGCCCAATGTACAAATAATTGAGGAAACTCATGTTCCAATCAAAACGATTCACATCATTTGACAAGAGATTCACCACGTGACCCACCGTCGTCTGACCCTCCGCCTTTTTGCTCAGACGCAGAGTCTACAATCCAACAATTCCAACTAAATGCACAAAATTACAAATTTATTTAAACTGGGCGGGACCTAGTTTACCTTGCGATAAATTAAAGAACAGACGGCCACTCGTATTTGCATCCCAATGTGCTCCATTTCAAAGTGAGCTGGATTCCACAACAAAGACTGAAAAAATGTGGCCAAAACAATGCCCGTGGCGTATAAATATTGGTCCCGGGTGGATGATGTCTTGTCTGCAATGAGGGCGACCAGCTTTTGGAGACAAATGACCTGAGCCACCCTGTGAATAAATTACGATTAGTCATGCTGATGTAAACATGTTTCCATCTTGGTCTTACCGGACGACGATTTCTGAGAACATGAGAACACAGCCAGTGAGGGCATATCGTCGCCAGTACACTTTGAGGAGGGCATTGTGAAATCGCGGGCGTTTTTGTTTCTTTGCGGCCTTGCCCATTTCATGGTCCCACGCTCTAGAATTGAGAGAATAATTTGAAGGTGGGTTTCTATTTAATGGATCTAAAATTTGGATGGGTACCGTATCAACTCCTTGCCAAGATAATCCGACTCGTCTTTTTTCAAGACACGGTAGAGGTCATCCACTTTCAAATCCTGTTTCCTACTCTTTTTCAACAAAGGCAAAATCCACGAAAAGAACACCACCGAAATTATGTTGGCCTTTTCCCGGGGATTTTTGGTCGTATTTTTCTGGACCATGGAGTCCATTTTGTCATGTGACTCCAATTAATTTGTTTTTGGAATGAATTGAATAAAATTTAAATTTAGTTAGGCTGATAAGAGGGAGGGTCTACGTGCAGGTGCATGGCGATGCCAATTAAATTGGGAATGGGGTTATCAGAAATATTATTCAATGTCACCAAACGAGATAACTCGAACCCCACTTGTAACCGTCTTGGCCACTGGATTCACTTTTATTGTCTCCATCCCCCTCTATGACGTCATGGGACCATAAAAATCTCCTGTACAAAATCCATTTGAAAAACTGAAACAGGGCCAAGTTTTGGTGGTCATTATTTGATCATAAAACAGGTGAGCTGGGATGAATTTATGGCCGTTTGGTTTAATGGGAAGATTAAATGTTGGTCAAGTGGACTAAACTTGATTTATAATGCATTATCCCCCCCTCTTTTTATTGAAGTTGAGTGAGGGTGAAGCAAGTGAGACTCCCACGTGAAACATTCCAAATGAAAATAAATGGGGATTAGATTTCATGTGTCGTAATTTTATTAATTGTAATTTTCGTGCAGCCTGGCACGTATACAATAACTCAAAATGAACAAGATGATTTAAATCACGAATAATTTTTCTAATGAAATTAAATTCACCCCATCAAAATATTAAACTGCCCGCACGAAAAGAATAGGAGCTAAAATGTTCTGTTTTTTCAAATTTGTCATTGTAGAATGACAGAAATGAGGGAAGTGTCGCTTTAATTTTGAGTTAAATGCCTTTTGTCAGTAGAAATACAAAAATCGTCAGTAAATACTTTCATCAGTAAAAATAATCCCAACGTCAGTAAAAACAATTGAATGGTCAGTAAAATTAATACGATCGTCAGTAACAATGTTCATATTACAGTAATGACAATAAATAAATGGAAAATGTACGAAAATTCAATGTTGAAAATACGTATTTAGTATTTACTCATAATTAAAAGTAAATAAGTAACAGACACTTAATTCTTTAAAGAATAATAATTATTAATAAAATAATATTCTGAATGACAAACAAGTGATGTTTCCAAACCCAATGTAAATGGTCAGCTGAGAAATTTTTTCTAACTAAACTCAAGCACCTATACATCAGGGGTGGACTGGTCAGGTCAGCAAGGCGACATTGCCGCCGAGGCCGTTGAAAATTAAACATTACGTAAATGAGGACATGAGAGGTCTCTGAGGGCCAGAGGCCGGTTTTGCCGCCGAGGCTAAAAAGATTTTGGAGGCCTCTTTTGGGCATGCCGACCAAAGTTTGAGGGGCCAGAGGCCGGTTTTGCCGCCGAGGCTAAAAAGATTTTGGAGGCCTCTTTTGGGCATGCCGACCAAAGTTTGAGGGGCCAGTCCGCCCCTGCTATACATGTACTGAGTGGCTCATCTGAAAGGCTCCCCAGATTTTTGACGGTATTTTTATTGTGGCGACTGGCGTTCATTCTGTTTTACGGTAAGAAAAAAATGAAGCGGACGCTTCCATGCACAGCGTTTTTTGACCAAATTATCGCACATATGTACATGTATACATTAGAATGTGTGCAAGCGGTCAAGCATTAATTATAGAAATTGATGAATCATAAACTTTGTAGAAAATTGGCTGACCTTTTTGAATCAATGGGACATTGTCTTTTGTTTCACCCAGAAAGTTTGGTGTCGGTTTTCGTGTTAATATTTTATTATTATTTTATTATTTAATATTTTATTACCACGACCCTTTTTTATGACTCTGAAAATAAAGTCCTATTCCAATGTGATGGATTTTATTTTCAGAGTCATAAAAAATTGGGTCGTGATTGAAAAAATATTAAAACGAAATTTTCCGACACCAAACTTTCTGGGTGAAACAAAAGAACATGTCCCATTGATTCAAAAAGGTCAGCCAATTTTCTACAAAGTGTATGATTCATCAATTCCTATAATTAATGCTTGACCGCTTGCACACATTCTAATGTATACATGTACATATGTGCGATAATTTTGGTCAAAAAACGCTGTGCATGGAAGCGCTCGCTTCATTATTTTCTTACCGTAAAACAGAATGAACGCCAGCCGCCACAATAAAAATACCGTCAAAAATTTGGGGAGCCTTTCAGATGAGCCACTCGATATAATAAAATAATATATTAGTGGGATAATAATTCAGAAATTAAATATAATTAATTAATTTGATAATATTTAATTGTGTCACAATTTTGCCAATTTCATATTTAAAAATAATCCCATTATATTAAAATTCTGTTATCAAAAAACATTGGTTCAATTAAATAATTTGTTACAATTTATGAAATTGGAATTACTAACAAATAAATTATTTTTGACGAGGATAAAATTCATTGACGAACAAAATATTAATTTTGCTGACAATTAATTTTATTTACCGACAAAAAATTGAAAAAACTGACGAGAAATTACTTTCACTTACGATTGCATTAAAAATACTGCCAAATCTATTTAATTCACAAGATTTCTTTCACTTTGTCTAATACTCTAAAACTAAAGTACGGTGAGAAGTGTGTAAAAATACAGTCTAGTCCAGTCAGCCAATAATGGATTATGCAATCCATTTCTGGATTAATGCCGTTTTTGGATTATTTTGAGCCAAAAGTGGCTTATGACGTCAGAGCATAAGCTAAAAACGGCTTATTTCTAAGATGGAAAAAGCCAAAACTGACTTTTTAGAATTTCAAAATTTTTTAAAAATTAATGACAAGTGCCCATGGAATGCCAGCGACAGAGAGTGAAAGAACAATTCTTCCTGCATCATTCCATTAATTTACAACAAAATTCACCGTCCGAATTTTTTTAAATTCTTCGAAAACTAGTGTTTTTGTCGATGCATGTAGAAATTGAACGGAAGGTCACAAAAATATGTTGGCCACATTTTCTAGTTCAGTACGTCAAGATCTTACTGTGTATCAATTTTGGCCTGCTTTGTTCATGTTGGGACAATGTTATTCGTCATTCAATTTCTCATGTGCTTCGTTGACGTCCGCTCTTGAGCCAAGAATAATTCATTTATAGATTAAATATAGGGTTAATGTTTTTTCTCCAGTAAAAATATTAAAAATGGAAGTAAATATTTTTGCAGTGAAAATATGAAAGACTCAAGTAAAAATATTAAATACTCAAGTAAATTTTTTTACAGTACAAATATTTAAAGTTCCAGTATAAATGTGTGAAGTTCAAGTAAAACTATTTAAAATTGTAGTAAATATTTTTGCATTAAAAATATGAAAGACTCGAGTAAAAGTATTTGAAGTTAAAGCAAATATTGTCAAATTCGAGTAAAAATATTGAAAGATCGGGTTAAATGTGTATGATCAGCGACAAAGTTGTAGAAAAACTCATACGTAATCGCCCTACAAGGTTTCAGATCATTCTAATTGACCCCTTAATTGTAGTTAACAACTTAAATTACTTCGTTGATTGTCTTGAATGACCATACGAAATTGGTCATTCAAGACAAAATTATTTAGGGGTCAAAATAATTTTTTTTTCCTCCGGGTCTTTATATAGTATTTTACCTTGGTCCTTCATTGATGTTGTATCAAGTTTTGGGACAATTCTGACCTGTATGATACGAGCACTGAGGTCAAATAGACGACAAGTCAAAAAAAGGAACAAGTTTTTTTCTCACGGAGAAAAAGAAACTCAGTGCGCGAAGAGAATTTTTTTTGAAAACCTTTGAAAAATGCTCGAAAAAGTGTTAAACTTGGAAATTTTTCATACACATCAAATCAACTTAAAGTTGGTGACCTCAAAGGAAATCATTACAAAATTTTATTGAAAAATGTTCAATTACCAACTTCTAAAATTTCAATTACATCAGTAAATCCTGCCATGATGGCAGCTGTCGATGAGGCTTTTCAAAGTTTGAAGAAAAAAGGCTATATTAATTATTTTGGTCTTCAAAGATTTCGTAATAGTAGTACTGAAACTGGAGCTGCTATTATGCAAGGAGATTGGAAAAAGGTGAGTGAATCTTAATCAAAATTTTTTACAACAACAATTAAATATTTTTTCTCATTTAGGCATTTGACCTCCTCCTCGACCCCAAGACGGGAGACTCTGAGCATGTAGAACAAGCCAAATCAGCTTGGTTTAGTGGTCAACCCCATCCCTCTAAAATATTCAATACAATCCCAGCAAAATATCGAGATTCATCAACAGATGAGAGGATCCTCACTTTTAAATATTTGGCCAGTCATTTTAAAACACTTGAAGACTTGCCCACAGTTTATCAACAATTTTCGGATTCAATTCAATGTCACTACGTGACTGGTTTTACCCGCCTTTTGTGGAATCAACTTGTATCTACCCGTCTTCAAAAATGGGGTTATCAACCAATACCCGGGGATTTTGTTTTAGGATGTTTTAATTCAGATAATCCTAAAGATCCCTCTTATGCTGAAGATATTGAAGATGAGTCTGTATGGAAAAATCTCAAAGTTTTGACAGAATCTGATTTAAAATCTGGACATTTATGGTCCATTTTTGACGTCTTTCTCCCTCTACCCTCAAGTGACATGAATGATTATCCTATTAAAGAATTGAAAGAATTTTATAAGAAAAGACTGGCTCAATATGGACTCAACTCTAATTGTTTTGCAGAATTTAAGAAAAAGTATTTTAAAATTAACTATCCAATAATAATTATTATTAATTATAATATTTAAAATTATTTTTCATTTTGCAGATACCCTCAATTTCAAATGCTCAAAGGATCTTACCGTCGCCTGGTAGTCAAGCCATTCAACCTGACCCACAAAATAATTGAATATGGTGAGAAGGATAGTTTACGAGAAATTACGCCATCTGATTTGGACGAGTTGACCTAGGGTCAAAGTGGAAAGGCTTCAAAAGGTCAAGGGGGTAAGAAAAATACAGTAGGGAATATACTCGAAATGTCTCTACCAACAAGTACCGCTTCAGCATTGGCCCTACGTGAAATTATGCAAATGTCAAATTTTGATGTCCTTCTTGCTACTCACAAAGTTTAGAATTTTTCAAATTGTGTGTCAAATTAATTTCAATTACCCCCACCCCCTGTGCAGTTTACAGTCAATAAAGTAAGTGTAGTTTAACTAAATATTATTTTGCTGGTTTTAATTTTGAATAAAAGAGTTGAGCGTACGTACATTGTACAAGTATTCATATTGCCAAATTGTCAAATCAAGCGCAAAGTTCAGGACGTCGTTGAGTTTTTATTTCAAATTTCCCACACATTGCACAATAACTGATAAATATATTTAGACAGCTGCTCCATCCTCACCCTCACCAGAGGGCACTGTGAGAGGCCGATGAATTCCGGACGGTCTAGGGAAAATTGGCATGCCATTGGAGTCCCAATTAAACTTTTCAACTCTTGCGGTTCTTTTTGTAACTAAATCGATCGTATTTTCATTTACTGCATGGTACATAATCCATGATTCTGAGTCGTCTATAAAATTCAAAAAAATAGTTTTCCCGCCAGTTCAAAAACATAAATAGAAAAATAAATTTTAATTGTCATTGTTGTGAGTGACCTTTGGACGTTGTCAGGGAACAGTGACCAGTAGTAAAAACACTTTCAGGTTCATTCATCCAAAAGACTGGACCATCAATTTTATTCCACCAATTAGAAGGCACGAGAGGGTTCTTAAGGTCATTAATACCCATCATCCCCAAACAATAATTTGCTTCCCCCGCCGCGGCCGCCGAAAAAATAATAAAAGTTGTGTTCCCTTTTTGCAAGACTTGAGGTGCTTCATTAACTAAATATTTCCCATTAAGGGCTGCCTCCCAATTTTCATGAGGTTCTCTAAAAAGGATCCGCTCCCCCTTAATTTTAATTGGCGGGTTATCAAGCTCTGCAATATATAAACTACCATTTGTAATATATGGCGGTAATTCCCGCGGCCATGCTGACCAAATTAAATAATTTTTGCCATTTCCATATTGTAGAACTGTTGAGTCGATGGCCCAGAGGTCATTGACAGCGTCTAATTGCATTCTAGGTCACAGGTAAAAGTTACAACAGATTTTGAAATTTACAATTTGGCATTTGGCGCTAAATTCAAATTTCATACCTGATTGGTTCACTCCATTCTCCAAGAGGATTGGCAGGATCCTCCGCTTTCATGACGTAAGTCCGATGACCACCAAATTGTTGGCTAAACATGGCGAAATAAATGTACCATTGACCATCAATTTGATGGATTTCAGGGGCCCACACGGAATCGAAGCCTGGTTCTGCAGTATAAACGACAGTTTTTTGAGCATTTCGAAAATTGGACAAAATTTCACTTTTGTAGACTGTCAACTTGGTAGCATCTGAAAGGATGAGCCAATAGGTTCCATTATTTTTGGTCACGTAAGGGTCTGGAGAATAGTTGTCTAGGATGGGATTGTAAAAAATGGATGGCGCCAAATTTGAATTTTTTGCATTAATATTGTCCATTAAATAGAGTAGACAGAGTGTCCAAATTAATTTAATTAAATTCGACATTATTTTTGACTAGTAAATACTGATACAATTTTGGCGGACTTAAAATTCATTCAGAACCAAATTAAAATTAAATAGTGATCGTGAGGTTTCGATTTGAAGTGGGTTGAGGCTGAGGCTAAATAAAGTTAATTAATTATTATATAAGGTCGTAAATGTTAAATGTGCCACATTATATAATTAGTTTGTGCAATTAATATAAACAAGGCTCGATCAATCATTAAAATTGTTAGACGAGATAAGGATTATGTAAATTGACCATTTGACACTTTTAAGTTCATGAAAGTTCAAAATGACACATGTGCTATACCTTCAATATAGCACTCGGACCATTTTGCTTGAAAATTAATTTTGCAAAAATAATAATTACCAATACCCGAATTTTAAAAAATATTTTGGTTTTATAGGAGCTCAAAAGATATGGCGGAAAAGTACAAAAAGATGAGGAGCCTCCAGCTCTTGGTTCAACTTTTTAATGAGGTCAATTCTCATGTTATTTGGTCCATCAAAAGTATGTGTACTTTGTATGCCATTTTGGGCGGGTTTTATGCAATTCGATTCCATTCATCGGATTCAATAATGTCCATTTTTTCAACAATTGTGGCCATTGATACAATGCACACGTATCCAGTTTTATATGGTGGGGCTTTCAAAATTCCTACAAATATTGGGAAAATTAAAAATCAAATTGTGAGAGGCTGTAAGGGCCTATCTGGAGATTTTGAGGCGGGTGTGGTGGGAAAAGCTGTAAAGGGGGTTCCTCAAATTGGAATTAAAGTCGGAATGTTTCACCAGTTGTCTCCCATGCCAACACCCAATTTCTTTATTTTTGTGACTTTTAACATTGGTCGCTTGTTGGTCACTTTTCGATAGGATATGGCCGTAGCAATGGGCTACACTTTGTCTATCTGAAATGAGACTGACAATTTTATTAGACTTTGGGTCAAGATTTTGTGGGTTTTGTGGTCTGTGGAAGGCACTTGACCTTTTCTATGAGTTAGTGCTTATGAGCTGTTTTTTAAATAATAAAAAGTCTGGACATTTTGTCCATAGTTGACAGTTTCTTTGACTTGACAACGAATTTATTTGGCATTTTACCAGTCATTCTACTGATTTTAAAAGTGCTTATTTTACACGAGTACATTAATAGCATATCAATATTATTATATTATCAATTAAATATTCTTAACATGATTCGTATAATTAATGTGGAGCGTTAATGATATGTAAAAAATCATCAAGTCTCGACCGACTCTTGAAGCCCTGTAGAGAAAATTATTGCCAGTGTAAAAAAAATTCCCTCGTTGCTGTCCTTGAGTGGGAACGAAAGGTTTGAATTGGAGAAATCTTAGAATTTTTTTTTGCCTTGAATTTTTTGGAAGAAATTGATCTTTTCGTGTTTAATTAAAATATTTAACGAGGAAATGGATTTGTGACAGCATGGACAATTTAACAGATGACGAGATTTTTACCGTACATATGTTAACTATTTGGGTGTGAGTAAAATATTTCAGAATTTTAGTGTGTCATTTCATTCAATATATTTTGACTTTTTTGACAATATTCTCCAGACAACTTTAAGTCATCAAAATCTAATGGGGTATGACCACCATTTAGGTGCATTTAGGTACTTACAACAGTTTCAACTTCAAAATTAAAACATTTCTTAACTTTGTGATAGTCAAGAACTAAAGAGGTAATATTTTATAATATAATTTTTAAAGCTCCTTGTTGCTGTGTTTTATATTCCATTTAACAACAATTGTGACTGTTATACTATATTCAATAAAATGTGTCCTCATTTGTTTTTTTAGAACTTGAATCTTGGGTCCATCAAGATGAGTAGAGTGGTCAAAAAGTCAACTGGACAAGTCAAGACGAAGATGAAAGAAAAGTCAACATTTTGTGCTAATTGTGGTCAGCTCATCAATGAAAATGAAATTGTCCATCATCTTTCACTTGAAAATCCACAGATTGTGGCCAACGAGTCAAATTTAATGGACATCAAGACAGTCCTAAATAAAATTTACAATTTGGACTACATCAAAAAATCTTTCCCTCAAGATGACCCGGAAGTTGTCGTCATGTGTGGACAATGTCACCCAGTTCTTCACAACTTGTTCAAATTTTACGATCAATTTAATCACCTTCGTCAAGTTGACTCATATCTGGACAAACAAATACAAAATCTGGACTCGTTACTCCATCAAATTGAATTTCAAGATAATTCGCAATCAAAATCTCATGATGATGCTAGTGGTGGTGAAGACATGAGTGCCGAGGAGGTCAATTCAGGAGCAGATGATGATTACCCGACCAATATCAAAGATTCTCTGCAGTCTGAAGTCGTAGCTGATAGCCACGGTATATAAAATTAAACTACTTCAAAATTAAAATATTATTACATTTAATTTATACTTTATATATGAACCATCACAAAATAATTTACATAATTTACATAATTTTATAAAATTGAATTTCAATGAATCTCAATTATTTTTGAACTGCAGATCATGATAACAAGTGTAAATCAAGTGACCACAATATTTCTCCAGTAAAATCTGATGATGAAGATGATGCTAGTGGTGATGAGGACACGAATGTTAATTTGGAGTTGTATGAGGTCAAAATGGAAGTTTCTAGTACCGAGGAGGTCAATTCAGACTCTGATGAGGATGACTATTCTTCTGATCCTGATGACCCGACCTGTGATGATGCCAATCAATTTCTACAAGTACAAATTGCAGCTGTCGACCCTGGTAAAATAATAATTACGTGTGAAGTATAAGAATCATATCTAATTAATTCATGATTAAATGTAAGTATAGTATTTATTTTTAACTACAGGTCAAGAGGACAGAAACAATTCAAGTGTTCTTCTCAAGTTTGAAAATGCGAATTTAATCGCTCCTTCTCCTCGAGGGGAATTAAGAAGTGCAAAAGTCCCTCGTCTCTCACAATCAGAAGATGTGGTGATAAAAAGAAGTCAAAAAGTCCGTAAATTTCCCTCGCCTATGATGTCTCCATTAAAAAAAATGCCTAATAAATTTGATTGTACTTTGTGTAAAAGTACAATGGAAAATTCAAAAGAATTACTTACTCATTATCGGCGTCATCACAAGGGTGAAACAAGATGCCGTTTGTGTCCAAAAGTTTGTTCTTCAAAAAAGACTTTATCGGTCCATTTGGTCACCCATATTGATGACAAGCCGTATCACTGTCCAATGACAAACTGTAAATGGTCATTTCGTCGAAAATTATACATACCACAACATTTCCACAAGATCCACAAAGGAGAATCTTTTGAGGATTATCAACATTTAATTAACCCTTCGAGCACAACATCTGACCAAGTCAATCTTGATTGTGAAAAATGTAGGAAAAACTTCAGCTCCCTCAGGATTCTCCAGGCTCACCAAAAAATATGTCATCTAATTTCAATTAAATGCCCACTCTGTCCACACCCATTGTTCTTTCAAGGCAAGATTAAACTGGGGAATCATTTGTGGGAGCATCACGTGGACAAAAATCAGACAGACTGTCCCCTTTGTGACAAGAAATATTCTGAATCTTCTAAACTCAAGGGTCACATCTTGTTCGCCCATATCGGGGGCAGTAAAACTGGGACACTGCAGTGTCAAAAGTGTCCCGCTAAATTTCATCGAGAGCATCATCTCAAAAAACACATGAAGAGTGTTCACGTGGATGGTAAACAACTAACACCGAAAGTCAACAGATGTTCCATTTGTAGCAAAACTTTTTCAAAGAAAGATTACTTAAATGTTCACATGAGACGGCACAATCAAGACTTTCGGTACCCCTGTACCGTTCCTGGTTGTAAGAAAGCCTTTGTTGTGTCAAATGAACTGACCTTACATGTCAAAACTGTCCATTTTAGTCCCACCGATGAATTAATTCATACTTGTAATATCTGTGGGAAGGGTTTCCATTTTCAACATCAATTGAATAGACATGTCAAGAGTCACCTTGGCAAACCCTTCAAGTGTCTTCAGTGTCATCGACGTTTTCCCACACAACTGGCTGAGAAGCATGTGGAGGGGTGTAAGGGTCCGACAAATTTTGTTTGTGACATTTGTGGTAAAATATTGTTTGAGAACCATGCCCTGCAGAGTCACATGAAAATTCATATGACAAGAAATGTCATGACTTGTCCAGCTGAAAATTGTGGTAAGAAATTTATGAGCAAATCAGGATATGATGAACATGTTATACTTCATGATAAAGAAAAAGCATTGGCATGTCTGGAGCCGAATTGTCCAAAATTATTTGCAACGAAATCAGCCTTGAACAATCATGTTGGTAGAGTTCATCCTCATCTGATCGTTGAAAAGGGCATAAAAGTGACAAGTCAATTGTGTCCAGTCTGTGGGGTGACGTTTGTGGGGGGTGGAGCAAGTACACTCAAGAAACACATGATGATGCATAGTGGGGATCGACCATTTAAATGTCATCTCTGTCCCAAGGCTTTCAATAGTCAACATAATTTGAAACGTCATCTTGATCGTCATGAAGGGAATCGGACTCTTGCTTGTACCCACGAAGGATGTTCCAAATCATTTTATTTACCATTTGAATTGAAGAAACATTTGACGACTCATACTGGGGAACGAAAGTTTTTGTGTCCAATTTGTGGCAAGGGTAGTTATGACTCGGGTAATCATAATAAACACATGCTCATTCATTCCAATGTGAGACAGTTTCAGTGCCAGTTTTGTGACAAGGCTTTCAAACAACCCCAAATGTTGAAAACTCATGAGGCTAGCCATAAGAAATAATGTAAAATTTGAAAGAAATTAAAATAAATTTCATATTTTGTAAATAAAGTCATACACAAAATTAATTTAGACCTATTTTTACTTGAACGTTGTTCAATGTTTGATTTGTTGTAAATAATTAGGATAATAATAATTTACATTTTGTAGTCAAGCTCGTGACCTTTTTATTACTTCCAAGGAGCTATTTTTCTAACAATAAAAATCATGACCTTTATTGTTAATTGACATTTTTGTTTGACAATAAATTTATTGTGCATTTGACCAGTCACTCTACTACTACGTAGTACTTACGTATTACATACCACTCAAATCATATACAAGTCAAAGTATGGAGGACAGACTATCGAGTTTTAAAAACTACCTGGTCCTGGACCAAAAAGTTTCCACGGGTTTTTGAGTCATCCAAAACTTTTTCGTTGAAGGCCATTAGAGGAAGTGTCCGAAGGTCATGGTCACGGTGAAGCCTTTGGGGCATGTCTTGCTGTTTAAATAAGGGAGATCGGGGTAAAAGTTCTCCACGGGTAAGAGTCGCCACTTGGCATTTCGCAAATTACGACGAAACCATTGATGATTAATGGGTACTGTCCACATGAATATTGTAGCCCTGATGATTCTGCATCCTCCTGATCCAATTGTGTCACTTTGAAACTTCTTACATTCAATTCTACATTGAGATTACAAACAGTAAAAAAAATACATTACAGAGAAAGTTTTTTTTGAATTGACAATTTCAAAGGTTTTTCAAAAAATGAATAAGCAAATTCAAAAATTTTTTTTTCATAATTTCAAAGTTCTAGACTGTTCCTCATCAGTTGCTCTATCATATGAAAATATATCAAGGCTCAATCGCAAGAACTAACTCCCTTATTCAATTTGGTCCCTTAATTATATTCAGTAGGACTTTTGCGAATTATAAATTCTTTAAATATTCTTACGTGACGATTGTGCTGTTGAAAAAAATCAAAATAGTTTAGTTAACTTGGTGAAATAAATAAATCGTTTCAACTTTCAATTAAATTAATCAAGAATTAAATTTTGCATGCTTTGAACATGCAAAAATGGGCAAGGTAGAAACCTGACTGTTCCAACAGGAGCCAGAGAGTCCAGGGGCCCATTCCACCACTTTTCAAGTTTTCACTTTGCAACTTTTCACAGTCAAGCCCTCGTAGCCTTGTGACAAAGATTGTATTGCCGCTCAATGGGATTATCAGGGTTGACATTACGTGGCGGAAACAGCCAACTTGATTGTCTGTAGGCAGAGTCCGCTAAAATATAAATGGAAAAAATTAGTGTTGTGTTTAAATTAAAGTTTTAATTAAGGCAAAAAACTATCTTTATAATAGTTTTAAAACCTAGCATGAAATCTCCGTGGAAGAGTTTCCATCGCTCATCAAAGCGCTTCGACACAAATGAACTTCTCATGACCCGTGAATCGTGAACTGATCCAGGAAATCGGCTATTCACGTAGTAAAATTGAAGGTCGGGTCCACAAATCATAAGGGCATTGAGTGAGTGCTTGCCCTTCCTATCAACATATTGCTCTTCGTTTTCTGAGGAACCTTGGATTGAAATTAAAGTCCCATCGGCAACTCCACAGACATTAATCATTCCACCTAAAAAATATATTCGGGAACTAGTTAATTTTTTAGATTTCGTGTTGTTTCGATATTTATCTGTGCGTTGAAATTGCCTTGCAATATTGAGGGCATTAATGTTGTCAGACCATGTGACGACTCGATCGAACATTATGGTAACAATGGCGTTAACTACGGAGTGCACCGCACGACAAACAGTTATCCCAAGCCATGCATGTCAGAGATGCCGTGGTATTGACCTTCATTTCCGGTCCAATGTAAGGCTATCAAAAGCTTCAAAAACAATACTATTTAATAATTAATTAATTCAAAAAAAATTATTTTGCACCTACTTGTTCGCGTGGAGTTAGGGCAAAATTCTTGTCAGTGCCATGTTGAAGTGTCGCCCCAATAAATGTCAACATATGATTCCACTCGTAATTGTCTAAGCGAAACATTTCTTTAAATTTGGCGTCACGAACTCCACAAAAGCTGACTCTTGGCCGGAATCTCTTTTGCTCGGGTTCATCTTCACTATCGGAACAGATGAGCCCACGTCAAGGGAGAAACAGAGTGGTGGATGAAAGTGAAGTCAGTGAAACTTCTGACAACGACAGTGACAGCCCTGGGTCAAGTGACAGCTATAAAATTATTTCAAATCTTATTTTAATATTATTTTTGTTTCCTCACAAAAGGAGAATTTAAACTAACAACCATACTATTTAATAATTGACATGGAAAATGCATAAATCGTTTTATATTTAAAACAATGCTGTAAATAAATAGTCAGCAACAAGTGTCCTATTTAATTTGTAATTCATATTAATAAATGACGATTTGTCCATTTTTCAAGACATGTAGTATATGGTAGTTGTTATTTTGAATGGGACTTTTAAAAAAATCATCAATTTTCAAGTTTTAATGATGAAGTGACTGAAGAGAAACATTTCTAATCATAATTTGTGTCATTTAGATTAATTTTGAAAATATTTAAATCCAATTTAAAAAGCATCATCATGTTTTTTATATGAGAAATTTCGGAGGCAATAAAAACATAATAAAGTGATGGTTATTTATTAAATTATGTTGGAAGCATGAAATTGGGACCAAAAAACAACATTATTTGTCCTAATCATCATCAAAATCTGTTAATTGGCTTCAAAATAATTAAAACTGTGTTAAATATGAAGAGGGCGAGTGATTCGTGCAACCGATGCTTCAAAGGTTTTTTGAACTTGCAATTTTTTTTAATGTGGAGGTCAAACCAGTGACCTACCGCCTAAACCAAGGGTCAAATCAAAAAACGCAAAGACGTAGAAAGTGTTTAAAATTAATTTTTACCCCTTGTAGAATTTTTTTTATGAGCAAAATTAATGACTTTTTTTACATGGTGACGTTTCCACTGTACCATTTGTAAATACGCGAACAGGGATGAATTTGTTTTATTCGACAGTGGACAAGAGTCGGCAGAAGAAGGAATAATTATATTTTCAACCCCTCAAAACCTGGAATTTTTGCAAGCTTGTGATCACTGGTTTGCAGATGGAACATTTCAAACTTGTCCCAAATTATTTAAACAGATCTACACAATTCATGGGTGGCGAAATAAACAAGTCGTCCCACTTGTTTATGCCTTGCTTCCTGGACATTCAACAGCAGTCTATAAGCAAATGCTTCAAATTATTTTAGGTAAAATTATTTCCCGCTCTTATTTAGCATGGAATTTAATTGGACAATTTATATTTTTAAAATTTCAGAAAAAGTTCCATGGGCACGACCGTTGACAATTATGGCAGACTTTGAGCTTCCTTTTATAAATGCTTTCCACGAAATTTATCCTGATTCCCGCCAATAAAGATGCTAATACCGTTTCTCAGCGGCTCTCTGGCGCTACATTCAAAAACAACCAAAAGTCTTGAAAAAATATTTAGAGCCCAGAACCAATTTTGCTCTACAAATTCATAGACTCTGAAGCCGCCGAGGCTAGCGCCGCCGCCGAGAAAATTGGTCCAGCCATTCGCGCCGCCGCCGAGAAATTTACAATTTTAACATGGGCAAGCAGCGCCGCGCCGGCTAGCCGCCGATTTTTTGGCAAAATTTTCAGCCGCCGCCGACCAATATTAAGTCGGCTAGAGAGTCTAGGTGTAGCTTATAGGACTTAAACTTTAAAGTAATAGCCACAAGAAGGAATGTTGAGGGTGAGACTATGAAATATGATTAGAGTAATAAAATGTATTTTTTGACGTTGGAAGACCGAAGAGTGGCACAAGGCCACATTTTATCAGGACGAAGCTCTCGTGACGACAGTTCAACTTGCAGCTGAGGACTTTGATCTTTTTTATTCAAATCATATGCAGTAGACGAGTCATGGGTTGATGGTCATTCACAATTGTTCTACGGTAGATTAGTAGTCCTACTCCTAATGTCATGAGTCAACATCAGGCAGTTTCACTCAAATTATGAGACTTTTTGTTTTTTAATTCATATTCGCCAATGCTTATGTTCAAATTTTCAATATTTTATTTTATTCGTTCATCATCAAAAAACAAAGTTTTATTTTTCACGGAAACATTGGGCAATGTTTCTCACTTTCATTTCTTGTACAATGTAGAAATGCAGTTGCAAATAACCATTTTTACAGTTAAATAAAAAGTGCGAATAGGATTGCAATTATGCACATAGCCTATTTTGTCTCCAAACCAGCGACATGGCTTCTTGATGATCTATGTACATTGTACACAAAACAATTCATGGAGTGCGTATTTCATTATCAAAGTCAAAGGTTAATGCAATGTATGCAAGATAGAGGCTGTGGTCTGTGGTATACCAGAATTTTTGGTAAAATTATTTATTTACAACTTGGAAATAATTTAAAATTCAAATTTTACTCCCCACCTTGAAAATCCTGTTGGATTTGAACATTGCTCGTGGAATTCGTAGTACTAGTTCCCTTTGATCTTTTCATTGAAGGACTTCCCTTCCCACCCTCACGATGAACATTTTTCATATGACGACCCACACTTTGCCTTTGAGTGAACCTCATAAAACAAAGATGACACTGATATGGTTTCTCCCCATCCTCACTATGGGCCGATTTTTTGTGCTGTCCCAAAGCCGCATATTGCTTATACGATTTGGGACAGTGTGGACATTTGTATCCTCTAACTTCTGAATGAATCTCAACGTGACGAGCATAGTGTTCCCGTGCTGAAAATGCCTTGGGACAGTGCTCACAAAGCCATGATTTAGGGCCATGAACTGTACGAATATGTTGCTGAAGATGTAAACCTGACTTGAATGAGGCTCCACATTCAAACTCTTGACATTGAAAAAGACGTTCATCAACATGGCTAAATTTATGTTTATCCAAATGCTCCTGAAGATGGAAACCCTTCCCACAGATATCACAAATACATCTGAATCCAGTTGGATCTAAGGACAAAGAAGGGTCATTAATATTTAAGAGGTCACAGGACAGAGGACACATCTTGTTTTATTATTAATCATTAATCATTCTTGTTTCTCAATTTACCATCATGGAATGTCCTGACGTGAAATAAAATTCCTCGCGTATCCTTGTAAGTTTTTCCACAGGTGGCACATTCAAATTTACCCTCCACATTCTTCCCGTATCCCCATTTCCCATTGTACAAATATTGACCCTCACTCGTCAGCACTATAGTTTCTTCTAAAGGGGTCAGTGAACTATTCTTTCCTAAGGTCAAGGGGAAATAATTAATTAATTAATTTTGCCGAGTGTCAATTGAAATTAAAAAGGTTGAGCATAAATAAATTATTTGCTCACGCATTTTGTTTGAATGTTCACGGAGATGCTGGACCATTTCTGTATGGCTATGACCCACGTGGTCACAAGCGGAACATTTGAAGCTTTCTTTATCTCTTCTGTCTGGATCTGGATCTGGAAGACGTTCGTAGTATTTTGATCGTATCTTTCCAAAATAGAATCGACCCTTCCCCATGTCACCATGCTCCTTGTTTTTGTGAGCTTCGAGTTGACTTTTTAGCTTGTAAATTTTATTGCATTCCGTACAGGTGAATCCTGAAAAATTAATCATTTATGTACAGAGATTGCATCCTTATCACGTTCATGTGATCATAACCCACAACAAAGATTGTGAAGTGTAATAATAATATTATTCTTACCTGGATGACTTTCAACGTGATTTTGCATCTCCTCCCGATTTTGAATCCCTCGCTCCCCACAGAAATGACATTGGAATCCACTCAACTCGGTCATATTGACAAACAACCAGCGCTTGTCATACATGACATTACCCTGACCACAATCAACAAGGTCAGATGCCAGTGTGACCTCTGGATGCATTTTGGTCATGTGCTTCGTAAAATAGAATATAGTGACGATGTGGAGGCCACAAAGTGGGCAGGTCAAATTCTTATCTAGAAAATTCAATCAAAAAATTAAATTACAATTGAGAAATGTATATTTTATAAAGAAAAATGAATTATGATGTTTACAAACATACTCATCATTAAAAATTCATGACATGGCCCACGAGACTGATGAACAGCTAGTTGACCCAATTTGAATGACTTGTGACAAACTTTACAGCGGGGCATTTCTACAATAATTAAAAACAGTTGTTAATTAATACTCCAATACATATTAGTCATCTTGTGACTAATATATTAACTAGAAGGACGTACTGGAATGGACAATTGATTCATGGTCTGACATCTGGGATTTGTAGGCGAAGGTCAAGTTACAACTCTTGCAATTATAAACAGTTTTGGAATTACCATCTGAAATAATTAAATTATATTTTCAATTTTTAAATTAAAATGGTTTAATGGGTTTAATCCAGATAATTCATGATGAAAAGATTTAATCAGAAATTGTATCCACTAAACAATTTTAAAAATATGGAATATTTGATTTATTATACAATTTTTCTACCTTCAGGAATGGATGGATCCATGGATTCCTCATCTGGACATGAATGGTCTTTGAGGTGTTCCAAAATGGTAATCTCATTCAATTCTCTTTCCCCACACTCAATGCATTCAAACTTGCCATTCTTTTCGTAGAAAAATAATTCACCATCATACAGGAATTTATCTTGACCACAGGGAATGACCTGTCCTAGTAGGGTCACTTCTGAATGGACTTTCGTTAGATGACCTATAAACTCAGACTCTGTCCCCATCTCTTCCTTACAAACTTGACACTTCAATGTTCTGCTGTCTGTAAATAAATATTAAAAATTAAATAATATTCCGACCTGGATACACGAATACACCCCGGATATATTTCTTGTAACAAACTATGACGAGGGTACTGACCTTCATGGAGTCGTTTAATATGGGCTAACATTGACCGCTTATTTTTCCTCACAGTGCCACAAGCCTGACATAGAAACTCATTGTCTTGTTGTTTGATGGACCAAAGACCAAAATAAATTGAATCAACTCTTTCACTAATCTCCAACGAATTTTGAACTTTCTTTCCTTTCCGTCTCTTGAAAGTTTCTTTATCTGTTGGCTCTAAAAATAGATTTAATTATCATGACACATCATTAACCTTATATAGCTTTGAAATTTTAAAATGTAACAATAACACTAATTTTTATTTAATATCATATCATATGATTCATAGAATATCTTACTGTCACGATGAGGTTTATTAAACTTTTTGTTTTTAAATTGGAGAGGCTTTTTCCGGATTCGTATTTTGAGAGATTGAGATGGCCTCAGGACAACGTCGGGGTCAGAATCACGATCAACCTCCATTTCATTATCATCAAGGTCAAAGTTAGAGTCATTTGTATCTTGATCTGGAGATACTGGAGACTCACCCAAACCCAATATTTCAGAAGGATCATCATGGGCATGTGTATGATTCCAAGTTGAAGACGGGGGATTAGAATGAATTGATCTTGATGATTCATCTTGAGATTTTGTCCCATTTCTTTGGTCATTTTCATGGACAATTCGTGACCTGATATTTCTGCCGGAAGCACCAGTCCAGGATACAGAATTTAAGTTCAAAATTTTACGACGGGTAGATCGAGTAATTGGAATCGTTGTATTTAAATTTCGTAGCACCACAACCGGACAGTAATCTGAAATGATTACAAAAATTATGCAACAAATTATTTAAAATAAAATACGAAAATATAGCTATTATTCCATTGGATCAAATTATTCATTGCAAAATCAAAAGCCCATAATAATAAGATGATAAAATATTTTACTTTTAAAAACTATGTCACGGGTTTTGATTATTTTGTCTTGATTCGACAATAGCAAGGCTGTCAAATTTTTTACAGAGGGTTGAGGGTCGGATTTTAATTTCGTGGAAGCTTGTGGACCAAAATTTTGTTTGTCTATTCCTGTTTCCTCATTTTGATTGGGAAAATTAGATTGAATAATTTGTTTGGCAACATTGGCAATTATTTTGTGAATTTTTTGTTCAATTTGAGTCACTTTCGAGTCCAGAGCACAAAGGTTCACCATTAATTGCTGACAATTTTGACAGAATGGAAGAACATGATGTTGAAATTTCCAATTATTTTCCACTTGTCCACAAAAGAATTTACGAAATGTTTGGACAATTTTTTCCGTGCAAAATTTAGACTTCTTCCCATTCCCGTGGGTCACAAGGTCAAGCTCCAAGTTGACTAGGCAAATGAGGCACTTGGATGTCATAATGGGAAACTTAATTGCTATCTATATTTCAGCACAATTAGTAAAAATAGTTGAAAATTAAATTGGGAAATAATTTTTCTTAGAAAATTTGAGTCCCCGCTTGGCTGTTTAAATTTCAAAGATTTAAAAGGCGCGAAGGGCAAGAATGTCCTCAAGCTGAGTTGGCCTTTGACGAAATTACTTTCTCCACTCTCAAAATCTGCGAGCAAACAAATGAGCAAGCAAAATTGCAAAATAGACTATCTTGTACATGGCACATCAAGCATAGTTATGAATCACATTATGCATCTTATTTTAGTTCACCCCTTTTGAATTATCATTGAAGTAGGTAACTACAATGACTAAAACCAGTTTCGGAGTTTCGGACCGGGTTTTCTCGGATTCATATTTACGTTGCGTCGGAGACGCGGCATTTCTTGTTTGGCATAATAAAAACAAAATTAACTTTTCCCAGGTTGTCCTGTTCATAGGCCCTGTGCAATTGTCCACTAATTGCAATTGTTGTAATTAAAATTAAAGTTTACTTGTCAATTACTTTGTAATTCACGATTCATGTCATTGAACACTTTTTATCCTCCACTTTTGCAAATGTGGCTAATTTAATTGATACACTAGTAGCCTACAATAAATTTATTCAAAATTAAATTATAACTGTGTGTTTAATTTTCTCAAAGAGAAAAATTCAGTCTTGTGGATAACATGGCAAGAATCAAATTAGTTTTACAAAATCCTCTTGTAAGTCAATTGAAAGTAAATTAAACTTGGAATAATTAAATGTGTCCGCATATGTACTTTAAATTTTAAAGTTACTCACCAAAATCTTGAGCAATTTGGATGCGTCCAATTTGAAAATTTGCCGCCTCCTCAATTCGACCTGGAATGACCTCACCTTGTATCTCTTCGTGAAAAGGAAAGAATTGCAATTAAATTTGCAATTCGATGCAAAATATGATGCCTACTTTGTCAAACGTGGCTCCATCCCCACCACCACCACCCTCTCCATGATAAATGATTACATGGAGAATTTAAATTCAAAATTCCCTCCTCGAAATATTTACTTTGTGAATGGTCTTCATCAAATTTCATCCTTGACAAAATTTTTGAATTTATTTGGGCGGGATATTGCAGGCTTGAAAATCAAATTCGATTCTACTGCTCCTCAAATGGAAAAACAATTATTAAATGAAATATTATTTGAATCCGCGCCAAATATTGAGACCCTCCATCTCAAATCGGTTCCCTCCTCCTGGCGTCAATTATATTCCCAAGACCAAGGCCAAGGTGACCCCATCGATGAAATCCAACCCATGCTCTTACCTCGATTACGTCATTTGATTGTCAATTTTGGAGATGTTGGGAATAATGGTTGGAATAATATTTTTAATATTTTTCATCGAGACCGCTTGATGGCAGAGCAAGTCGTATTTTGGCGGCAACTCTTCCTCGCTGCTATAAATCTCGAGGAACTTTCAAGTGGTGGGAAATCCCCCGAGAATTTCCCAACCCTCCAAATCGTCGCCGCAGCCATTGGTGCCCAAAAAGGTCAAAATTTTGAAAGAAATGAACCTGACGATTGACGACGATGACGTGACGTCCTATGACCTCATTTCGAATTGTGATGACCTCCAAGTGAAGTTAAAAAAGTCAGGCTACCCCTTCATGGTCCCACGAGCGGAGATAATGCAAACCCATGCGGATGCCGTTTTAAAAGTATTTAATTCAAGCATTGAAAGTATGACCCTTCTGAATAATGTGGGTCATTTGCCCCCCCCCCCCCCAGCATTGTCCCTCCGGTCATGTCAAATGTGACCAGTTTAGTTTTAAAGTGGAGTCAGGAACGACTAGGGGGCGTCTCAATCTTACCGAATATCATTTTGTCAACAACATTCCCAACCCTTGAAAGGCTCACCCTTGATTTTGACATTTTGGTCATAACTCGAAGAATCATTCATTGGGGGTTATTCAATGAGGTCATGCCATTTATTAACTTGACCCCAAGTCTCAGGAGATTGACATTAGTGGCATTACCTCAAGCAGAATGGATCGAAACTTTCTCAGCAATGTTTCCAAATTTAAATTCCCTCTCTGTGAGATGGGAATGAAGTTGGCGGCCAGCGTCCGGCCGCTGGGGAGGTGTGAAGTTGGCGGCCAAGATTTTTTCTAAGATTCCCGTACAAAAAATGTTTGTCAACTTTGTCCCTTTTGATATCCAGCTGGGAAGGGTACAGCCATGCATAGTATTATAATGTATTTACTTGGCTTAATTTAAAAAAACAAACAAGAATTATTTTTGTCATTAAAAAAGGTTGGGTTGTAAAACTTCACCCTACATATTGTTGGAAATGGGTAGAAAAAATAAATTCAAAATAATTCATCAAAGATAAATCCTCATGATTTGCATGGGTAGGGAAGAGGCGGGAAAAAAACCAGCAGATAAAAATATTCACTTGTTAAATTATTGATAAAAACTGTTGACTCTTGTTTACAATTCTGTGACTTAAATTTTACAATTACAGCTAAATAGTCTTCCCACACGTTTCAGTTGATCATATCATAAAATCCCAACGACAAATTCATTTAAAAAAATATTTTTGTAAGTTGTCTATTTGAAAAATATAAATTGAAATATTCTTACATACAAATTAAAATTAATTGGAGACCCAATCTGGAGTATATTTTATTGAGCTTGTGGCTTGTCTCCAGATTGAAACTTTTGTCGATTTTCCTCTATTTGACTTTACTCAGAACGAATTATTTGTAATAATCTACAGAGAGGACTGGAAATCAACAAAAAATGACATGATGATTATTTAAATTATATCTTCAAATAATCATCATTAACTACAATTAACTAGAGGCTAATAAATATAACGTACAACTGGAGGGACTGAGAGCCTATCGCGTACTTGGAAAGAGTTGCCCAGAATTTGATCGAAATTATAAAAGTGAAAAAACGAGTTCCCCGTCAGTAAAATATTAATTGTAGATATTAATAATAACAATTTATTACTTTGATTCTAAATTGTAATTAAATGCCCTGCGAGGAACTCTGATTTGCGATGTCCTTTTTTTTAATGAAGTGTTTATTTAATTATAATTATTAGTTAATTGTTTGCCCATTCTCTTACTCTTGTTACGAATTTTAATGTGCAAAAATGTTACTCTAAAAATTTTATTCTGGTGTCATTTCATGCATAAAAACGTCTTAAATACTTAAATATTGGTTATATTGCTCAATTATATTGGCATTACATGACTAGAATGAATGATAACATGCGGCCAAAATAACGTACTTTCTGGTCAAAATAAAATCTTTTTTATATTCCTCTTCGCCAAAATAAAATATTTTCAAAAATTACATTTTCTGGCCAAAAAGAAATACTTTCTTATTTTTCTGCCCATTTCTAATAATATGTAGGGTGAAGTTTGACAAAAATAATTCTTGTTTGTTTTTTTAAATTAAGCCAAGTACATACATTATAATACTATGCATGGCTGTACCCTTCCCAGATGAAGAGCAAGACAAACAAAAGCTTTAATTGTTCTTGTATTACAGTAGCTGTTGAATTAAATTATAAACAATATTACGATCCAACAAGAGAGAAGAGCTGAGAGGATCATCAATTATATTAAACATGTGTAATAATTACTTAGAAAGACAAGATGCTAAATCTGGGGGTAGATTCACTAAACGACTTAAGTCAAACTTACAATGCTTAAGACATACGTAAGTTTGACTTCAGTCGTTTAGTGAATTCCGGCCCAGGCCTTAGGCAAAATAGTTTATGTGCCGTGTACTTCATACAGGGTCTGTATAAGACATAGCACTTATGCCATTTTGCTTCTCATGATCAGTTGTGGTGCATGTAGAGGCGTTCGTATTCTCATTTTGATGGGATAATATTTGAAGAAATCTCGGGACATTCGGGTCAAACTCGAGTCCCATTTTCCAATAATTGCAATGAAATATTTTTATTAACGTGAATGACCGTAGTGGTGCGAGGACTGGATATTCCATATTAATTAAATAGATGCCTGGGCTGTACATAAGGTCTCATTGAGGCCTTTCGGCGAACGGCGTTCGCAATCTTAACACTCTAATTAAGTTGAATAATAATAATTCCATTCTTATGTAAACAACATTTTTCATGATTGTAAATTAATAAATATTTTAAAATAGATTTTATGTAAAGTGTTTAGTCTGTGAAGGAGACCCCCATAAATGCAAACTGCAAACTGTAGGCCTATAATTTGCATTCTGGTTAGTTGATTGCACTTTGCACTTAAAACTGGGTCAAAATTACACATGTGATGATGGACTAATTTTTTTACTGTGTTTAATGTTTAATATTTGTATGCAAGTGGCTGAGACGAGTGTACAAATTGAACGTAAATTTAGTCTTCTCAACTCCCTCAATAAAGAGGAAACCGGTTTGGACGGGTTTTCTTCCGCACATTTTGTAAGTGCATTAGAATTAGAGTGATAGTTGATAGTCAGCATTTAAATGATTAATGAACTTTGAAATTATAATGCATTAGGGAGTATACAAAATGACATGTGAGGCACATAAAATTGAATTCTTAATTCAAACCATGAATTAATGGACCCTCTATCTGCACACAACAGGTTCGTGCGGTTGTTCTCTCTCTACTGAAATGTCGCTGGCTTACAATCAAAATGGTCCATTTGCTATGTAGACAGGACTGACATTGGGACATTTTGCTTTTATGGGAGTTACATGCAAGTTTGACATTTTGTTAATTTTTGGATTGGCAATTATTATGACATGATTTTGTTGGTATCATAAAAACCATCAAGCGCATTTCCTTTGGTAGATTTTTCATTCTCATGAAGTCCGTCACAACATTACAAATTGCAGTCCTAATTTGATGTTATTTAATTTGTCCTTTATGCTGAATTTCCTTTCACTTGACTTGTTGATAGTTAATTTTAATGTTCTTGTTCTTATTTGTTGCATTTCTGAAATCATCTCATCTATTTTGTATGCACAATTTATACCATATGATTGTTTTGGGGGGATACACAAAAAGAGAGGCGACACCCTTTTAACCCTAACGATTATGTAAAGTACTGAATATTTGTTAATTCTTGACTCCTTCCTTGTCATTTAATTTAAATTTATAGCACCCTCAAAAAATGATCCCCACGTTTAGGGATTTGAGGTTTCAGGGAAGTCTCTGTATTCTCTACAAATTGTGGGGAAATTATTTTGCAGTGCAAAAATCATAGCAAAAATATTCTTGTAGTCCATAGTCAACTTTCAATAATTTACTCAAGCTATAAAAGTATCTTTGTTGAGAGAATTATTTTTTAGTCGATAATTGGACCCTGCGAATAATTGTTTTGGCAATTAATGGGACTTGAATTATTTTTTTCTATTCATACAAGCTAACGGCCAGGGGAGTGAAGGTATGAACCAAATAATTAATTAAAAGTTATATTTAATTAAATAAAATTCTTGACAGACTATTTATTGTGGAGATGAGGGTCCAAAATGAAATATGGATACTTTTGACTGCTCTCTGGATGACTCAAGAAACTTTTGGCGGGATCATACAACAGCAAAATGAAATCTCGTACATTCCACCACCTCCACCACCACCTCCACCACCACCCCCACAAGAATATTTACCACCTCCAGCAATCCCAGTAGTGGCACAATGTGAACCCGTGATCAAGGAGAAGATAGTTTACCAGGATAAAATAATTTATCAAGACCGGGAAGTTCAAGTCCCTGTCGAGGTCCCTGTCTACAAGGATCGAATTGTAGAAAAAATAGTTAAAGTCCCTTTTGAAGTATCTGTTGAAAAGAGGGTTGACGTTCCAGTGAAAGTCCCTTATCCAGTTGAGAATATTGTTCACTTTGAGAGTACTGTCACCAAGGAAGTCCCTGTTGATCGTCTGGTGGAGGTCCCAGTTGAAAAAATCGTTTACAAGGATCGAGTCGTGCAAGTCCCCGTCGAGGTCCCTGTGGATAGAATTGTTTATAAGGATCACATCATTGAGAAGAAGATCGAGGTCCCCGTCCCTGTCGACAGAATTGTTTATCAAGATCGACCAGTCGAAGTGGAGCGGATTGTCGAGAAAAGGATTGAAGTCCCCATTGAAGTAATCAAGAGAATTGAAGTCCCTGTTCCAGTCGACAGAATTGTGTATCAGGATAAACCAGTACAAGTTGATCGAATCATTGAGAAGAGGGTTGAAGTACCAATTGAAAGGGTGATTGAAAAAAGAGTTGAAGTCCCAGTGGAAGTCATCAAGAAGATTGAAGTCCCCGTCGACAGAATTGTTTATCAGGATCGGCCAGTGGATCGAATTATAGAGAAGAAGGTGGAGGTTCAGGTGCCGTTTGAGAGAGTTGTTTATCAGGATCGGCCAGTTGACAGGATTGTAGAGAAGAGAATTGAAGTCCCGGTGGAGAGGATTGTAACGATGAATTAATTGGGGATTTATCCTGGAATCGAGTTAAATCAATTCCAGAGGGCAATGTATTTATCTAT